>CAUYQG010051769.1:0-38297 GCA_963574415.1 Tarsius wallacei | reverse complement strand
ACTACAGGCGCGCGCTACCACACCCGGCTAATTTTTTGATTTATTGTAGAGATGAGGTCTCGCCAAGTTGCCCAGGCGGGTCTCGAACCCGCGGGCTCAGGCAATCCACTCACCTCAGCCTCCCAAGCCACGGGATTACAGGCTGAGCCACCGAGCCCAGCTACACAGTATTTTCTTTCTTATGTTTTTCTTTTTTAGGACATATTACAAATGGCAGGGCATTAAAAATAGGGCCTGATAGGCCTTTTTGGTTTTCACACAGATAAAACAAAATTGCCTTATCAGAATCAGACTGTCTTTTACATTCACTTGTGGCCTTCTAGTCATGGTTTTTGCTAATGCCACAAGCAATGCAGCAGGACTTATAGAAGAACAACTGGACCAGAGAGGATGCAGATTTGTGATTTTAGGAGCCCAGTTCTTCTACACAATCTGGCAATTATTAGAAGGTTCTAGAGTTATAGTTTCTTATTTCAGGGGAAAATCAGTCTATGTGAGACCTTCGAGATCCATCATTTAGTTAAAAAAGTGAGCACATGACTTTTGCAAATGAGGAACTAAGGTATTTATGAGCAGCACACTGGCTGGTGCCTGTACAGTTTATTCACCTGTAAAATGTGAACAATTTATTCATAAACGGCTCACTTACTATAAATAAGGTCAAATTATTTTCCCTTCTGGGAGCCATAAGTTACTTAAATGCTCAAGAGACAAGAGTAGACACACAGAGAGCTACTGAAAGCCAGTGAAAGGTAATTTAGCTGTACGTCCTCACCTTGAGAGATTTTGTCCTCTTCCTTACTTAATGAAGCCAATTAAAGACATTACTAAAGAAATGGAAGCTCAAAAAATAGGACATTCCAGGCTTTTCAAGATTATTATGGAGAAGAATCTGAAACACCAGTTAGCCATCAAGGATTACAACAGCTTTCACTGTTACAAACAGAACTCTACTTTAAAAGAGGCTGCCAATTTGAAGCATAAGTAGAAAAGTGCTCAGAAAGCCCAGGAGTGGTGATATGCAACTTTGAAATATTTTGCTTCAGACTCCAAATTTGAAACCTAAAGCATGCTTTATGACACTTTTAGCATCAACCCAAATTTGGACCTAAGGATTATATTACAGTGGCAACAGATATTATCACCAACTACACTTTGAAATTCTCTATCCCTCTGCACTCAAAGACATCTTGAAGATCACCTACTAGTAATCTGACAGCACTTTTTAATGAAATAGTGAAAAATGAATCACTTCATATTAAACAGTTGGAACCAATTATTTTATTGCAATGATATTTGGCTTATAATGGAATTTTGGACATTGAGGAACTTATTTATGATTTTAAAAAATCAACATTTTAAATCCTATTTTCCTAATATGGTAAGATGTTAAACAGTCACCAACATGCATTGCAGGTTCAATGATACATGTTGTTCAATAGTAATTTGTTTGATATATTCTATCTGGTGTTTTTCTATTCGAGCAGACAATGCAGTCTCGGTTTCTTCCTCCCATGTTAATAATATGTAATTTACTGTCCAGTCTATACCACTGTGAAAGCACTTCACGCACTTTCCACATAATGACACCTGATTTTTTTTTTATGTATATCTCAGTATATATTCCATCTCTTGATTTGCTTTTTCATGCAATTTGAATGGAAAACTTGAAGAAAACATACATGTTTGAAAAATTTGTGCTGGCATAAGTTTGTCCTGTGTAATGACCAGCAATCCCTAAATAAAGGGCTATAAGTGATGATCCTTAAGAGCTGGCCAGTAAATACAATCTATGAAAGTCTCCCAAAACACTGAAAACTTTCTTTAAAAAATCACTGAAAGTGATACTCTTCCAGGATGCACTGAAAGAGTATAAATTTTCTGACTCACCTTACCATGCAGGAGTCTTCAAACCAGAGCAAGAATGAGGTAGTCTTGAGGAAGGACAGAGCACCAGACAGGTATATTAGGAAGATCAACACAGGCACCTGAAAAGGTACACAGTGTTCTTATAGTCCTGGCTAATTTTCATCTTAATAATGCTAAGTCACCCCATTTTAATGTACAATCATCAAAGAGAAAAATACACAACCTTGTAGTTTCAAATAATTTTCCGTCCACTCTCCTCCCTTAGTCATTTGAATAGAAGTACTTTGGGGTGTGTTTGTTTTCTGTTGGGTTTCATTAGCATTTTTGTGCCTTTGAAAAAGGAATTTCAGTTGTTTCTAAAAAAGGTCATTTGATGGGCCCATGGTGTTCTAGGAAAGACTTTGTGCCTTCTTTTTCTACTGACCAAAGCTCCCAGCAATACCACAATAATTTCTTGAAAGCAGTTAGACATTTGGAAAATTGCCTAAAGCCAAAGCTAAAAATTAAGTTGAAGGAGAGATCTCAGGTTTTCAGTACTAAAACAAAAAAAACACACTGCACTTTCCCTTGGTGAGTACAAATTACTACCACTGGCTAACCAAAGAAAGAGGCTATCTTGGCACCATTTCTTTTGCGTATTTTATTGCCTAATGCTTTGAGAATGTGAAACTTTGCCACGACATTAGCTATAAAGAAAGCCTAAGGAAGAAATCTTGGCCACAAGATGGGAATTGACGCAATTCATATGTCTGCCATATTCAGACTATGCCCTTCACAGATGTTTCTGCATTTATTTATAGAAAGGTTTACTTTAGCAACAAGACTAGCTTCCATCAACCATTTTTAAAATATACCCAAACATCAAACTACTTTTATTGTGAATAGAAAATACCACTCCAAAATGTTACAATCCTTAAATTCTTAGTCACGAAGTAATATAAAATATCAAATTAGAATATAAGAAGAAAGAACTAGTGGACCACCAATCTGATGCAGAATGTAAGAAAATATACAAATTTCAAACACAACTGAAGAAGAGGGAAGTTAATCCAAAGTTTCCCCTTTCATAGCTGGGTTCTCCCTGCACAGCTGCATTACTCCTGAATGGAGACATTGTCTCCAAATCTGGTTACTAGACTCACACTTCATATAACTTAATAGTTGTTATAAAAATGCCATTGGTTTCCTGATTTTTTTTTTTACATAGTGTTACAGTTGCAATGCAATGGTGTAGCATTAGTGCATACTCCCAAATTTTAAAAGAAAAAGTAGCAGTCATGTTAAAATTTTTTTCAAATAAAAATAAATAGGTTTAAACCAGCTTGATATCACAGAATTTCTTTCATCCTCATACCAGATGTTGAGTTAAAGCCTTCTAGCTTCAACTAGATATAACAACCTCCTAAGGAAGTTAGAAAAAATATACACATCTAGGCTGATAGGACTTGGTAAAGAGCCTGTCCATGGAGGGTATCTTCCTGAAAGCAATAAAGAGTCAAACCTGATGGGAAAAGGGATGGGGTGACAAATTCAGAACTAAGTGAGAAGAAGCTAAATAAACTAACAATCACCCCAACTCCCACCCTTGGGCCTGGAAGCTATGGAGTCAAGACTAGTTGGTGAAAGTATTCTCATTTACTAAATTAAAACCTCTTCCTAACCAACTTTTCTTCTTTAAAGCCTCATCTCTCATTTTAGTTTTGTTTTTGAGAGTGGGAAGTGGGCAGTTGAGAATGAGTTTCTAAAATTAACATAATCATTATCTTGTTTTGGCCATAAAATAAGGTTATCACAAGAGACAGACATTTAAAGTCCAAGAAGATTATGGTGCTTAGTCCCTCATATGTAATTCAAACTGACACTCACATATATGCTGAGATTAAAATCTCTCCTTTCTGAATTTTTGTTCTTGCAAAATTCTCTTTGAGCTGAGATGGGGGCAGGGGTCCCAGTTCTGCTAGTGCCCTGGGAACATGCTCAGGATGCCTGTGGGAAAGGCCAGACCCAATGAGGAAAAGGAATGAAGCTCAGGCTTCTGTACACCTGTTCCCCTAGCCCTGTCCTCTGAGGCCTCCATGGCCCCCTCTCTAGTACTACAGCCATCCTAACTACTACTACGCCATCACTTTACAAAAACAAACAAACAAAAAAGATCAAAGCCACTCTTAAAAGTCTCCACAATGCCAGGCGCAGTGGCTCACACCAGTAATCCCAGCAATTGGGAGGCTAAAGCAAGAGGACTGCCTGAGTCCAGAGATTCAAGACTAGCCTGGGCAACTTGGTGAAAACTTGTCTCTACAATAAATCAAAAAATAAGCCGGGGGTGGTAGCACGTGTCTGTAGTTCCAGCTACTTGGAAGACTGAGGCAGAAGGATTGCCTGAGCCCAGCAGGTCGAGGCTGTGGTGGCCATTAGCGTGCCACTGCACTCCAGCCTGGGTGACAGAGTGAGACTCCAACACACACACACACACACACACACACTGCACTCCAGCCGGGGTGACAGAGTGAGACTCCAACACACACACACACACACACACACACACACACACACACACACACGCATGCACACAGTCTCCACAAAAAAGTTCAACCTTCTTGTGTGTCACATAACTGTAGTGACAAAATTTTCCAAACATCAATACAAACGTAAGATCTGGTGACTGGGAAAGTATTCAAGAAAACAAAAAGAAATAGATGTAAGTGGGGATAATCTCATATTAACAAGAAAATGTACAAGGTACAGTAAGTCTCCTACATACGAACAAGTTCTGTTCCGAGAGCGCGTTCTTAAGTCCAATTTGTTTGTAAGTCCAACAAAGTTAGTATAGGTACACAGCTAACACAATTGGCAATATAGCACTGTTCTGTAATAGGTTTATAATACTTTTTGCACAAATAATACATTAAAACATACATACAAAAGCACCACCTCTATAACCACTTGTAAAGGATGCATACATATGACACCAGATACTTGAACTGACTTACGTGATTAGACATGTGGACGCATGCTCACATCTTAACATTCATATGTAAGGGGCTTACTGTACTAGATGTTCTACATGAATCCCCTGGCATCCTTTCAGGCTGCTGTCTAAGCCTCTCTCTAGTCTCTCCCCTGAGGCCACCACACAACATATCCACCTCACCCCACTATTCAGCTTCCCTGCCTCTGGCTTCCCATCATGTTGGCATCCCATGCCCACACCCTACCAACGTTTTGTGCTGGGCAAACCCCAGCTCACTCTCCAAGACTCAGTTCAATGTTATCTCACCACCCTCAAAAAACCTCCCCTCATCCACATTAGTCTAGTCACTCCAAGTATTCTCAAGAGGCTGACTTAGTATTCACTGGCACTGTTCACTGAATTCTCACAGCAACCCTATAGAACAGGTAAAGCTGTTAATAAAACTATAGAAGGTTAAGTGGCCCAGGTCATATAGTTAATAAATAGGGAAGCCAGGAATTGAACTCAAGCAAATTGACTTCAGAGCCCATGGTCTTCAACAACTGTACCTCAATTGCAATATTTAGCATAAATTACAATGAAGTGTTTGAGTCTTCTTGAGGACAGAGACATTTTGCACTGACACATGCATTCACAATGCTTAGCACACAAGTGCTCAATAAATGTCTGCTCAAGGCTTGATGAATTCAAAGTGTTTTACAGAAGGGCAGCAGGTTGTTCAGTGGTGCTGAGCCTATCTTCAGTGAAAGCCCTAGCTACATTTACATCCCTTTTACCTAGATATGATTTTCTTATAACCACATCTGAAAAATACAAATGCTTGAAATGGAACAATAATCAATGTATATCATATGTAATTTGGGGGGCAAGGAGGCGACAAAAATGGAAAACCTTTATACTCCAATAATTATGTTACTTTTGGCAAATTTAAATTAAGGTTACTCAAACACTAATTGGACACATAAAAATGTGCCAAAGATTCTCTTATTTCAGTATGTAGCCTCCAGGATAGCCGCCAAAGATCCTCTCCTCTCCTGGTATTCACACCCTTGTGTATTCTCCTCCCACAATGAGCAGAGTGAACTTACAGCCAGTAGGATGATGTCATAAAAGGCATGGCAGCTTCCATTTGCTCTCTCTGATCACTTGCCCTGGTATAAGCCAGATATTCAAGGAACCCCCTATGGAGAGGTCCACGTGGTAAGGAACTGAGGACTTTTGCCAACAACCAGCACGAATTTGCCAGGCACGTGAGTGAACCACCTTGGAAGTGGATCTTCCAGCCCCAGTCAAACCTTCACATAGACTACATACAACATGAACTGACACCTGGACTGCAACCTGATGAAGGATCCTGAGCCAGAACAAGCTAGACCATTCCTGGATTCCTGATCTAAAGGAATGAGGTAAGATTTAAAAACAAAAAACAGAAACAAAAAGTTACTGTTTTAAGTTCCTAGGATAGGGGCAACTTGCTATGCAGCCATAAATAATAATACACATATTGTCAGTCATACAGATTTAAAGAGTTTATAACAATGCAAATAAAAGTTATTGATGTTAATTAGCACCATATCCATTTACTACAATTCCTAAACACTGGACATAAACAAAAGAGAATGCTCTAGAACAACTCAAGAGCAAAATGGGACCGGGTGCAGTGGTTCATGCCTATACTCCCAGCACTTTGGGAAGCAAAGGTGGAAGGATCACTTGAGACCAGGAATTTGAAACCAGCCTGGGCAACACAGTGAGACATGGTCTCTACAAAAAAATTTAAAAAACAAATGAGCCAGGTATGGTGGCATGCACCTGCAGTCCCAGCTACTTGGGAGGCTCAGGCAAGAGGATCCTTTGAGCCCAGGAGTTCAAGAATGCTGTGAGCTATGATTGTGCCACTGCACTCCAGCCTGGGCAACGGAGTGAGAAAACCTATCTCAAAAAAAAAAAAAAAAAAAAAGCAAAATAAACTCCAGTTTCTAAGGGGTTCTGCCTTTTTTTTTTTTTTTTTTAACAAAATAAGTAAAGAATAAAAGCCCTTCATTTGCTCATGTTTCTTAATGACTGTGGATCAACTATTGGGTATATTCCCTTCCCCCAAACTAGGAACAGTGGCATTTTTATTACTGTAGAAATGAGAAGAGTTTATTGCCCTGGTTATTTAAGTATTACAGGTCAAATAACAAAAAGTCTAAAAGTTTTGGAGGAAACCAGCTACTCTCTACTCTGTGACTCTAAGATAGCCAGAGTGTTTATGTGTGTGTGTGTGTGTGTGTGTGTGTGTGTTTAAAGCACATTTCTTTTTACTGAAAAAACACATCTGAAATTCTAAATATTCAACTATAAACAAAATGTGGTAGCACATTTTCATAACTGATATCTCCTTGTATCTACAGCATAAATTAAAACTATATTTTTTTAAAAACTGATGTTTATTTTCTATCACCCTTATTTCTCTGTCACTTAAGAGCCTGTGGAAGAAGAGCTCAAGAACATTCAGTGGTTGTTCCTAGCCCTTCAATGGCCTGAGCAGCAGGAGCTGCAGACCAGTCTTCCATGGCAGGCTAAGCACTCCAGTCTCCAGTAGGGATCTGTTGAATTGGCACAGAGGGCACCTGCACACCTTCAGACCAGTCTGCAACCTCAGGCTGAGTAGCAGTGAACTCAGGAGTTAGAGCAGTCCATTCACCCTGAAATTATTCCTTAGATACAGCAGTAGCCTGTCCTTCCTTTTCAATCCCTTTGTCTCTGTAGAGATCAGCCATAACCTCCCACAGGTGTTTACGGGTGATGGTGTCACGCGTGTGCAGAACTTCCCAAATCGGCATCCACCACATCACACCCACTGAGTGAGCTCCCTTGTTGTTGCACAGGATGGCGATGTCCACATAGCCCAGAGGAGAGTCTGGGTTCCACAGAACAATGGTAGGCAGCTTAACATAAGATGCCTCTGTGAGAGGCTGGTGGTCAGCCCCAGGACTCCCAGAAGGTTGCCTGGATCTGGTTGGTGAAGGTTCCAGGAGTGAAGCAGCCAGCAGTAGGAGTGGCCCCAATGGCAGTAGCAAATTCAGCACAGCCTACTGGCTAGTATTCCTGAAGGATATGACACTGACATCAGCAGGGTTTCCAATGGCAACAATGGCAAGAGCTGCCAGCAGAAGCTTCTCCCTGATCCTCTTTAGATTTATGATGTAGATGCCATCATTTTTCCTTTAATAGATGTACCGCTCCATTTGGAAGTCAAGATTGGTGCTGCCTAAGTGGGTTTCTGCTTAAAGGAATTGGAGGGCATCTTCCCCCTTCATTTGTAGGACATCAAGGGCTGTGGACATTGTGAAAGATTCCCTTTAAGTTATGACAGGAATCCAGAACAACATCATATGGACCCCCTCTCTGGGCAGCGCAGAAAGCAAAACCATAAATATTACAAAACTGAAATACTCCTAAATTTTTGTTTTTCAAATAAAGGAATGAGTGGGAACATTCAGGGTGTATTTTTTATTCTTCTCTGACACCAAAACACATAGACAAATATAAATCAGTTCTGCTAAAAGCAATATGTGATGTTAGTAAAGAAGGTAACTTAGGTTTTACATATTCCATATGAAATGTTAAAATAATAAAATGATTACAAAAGCAATAAGGCATATGTTCTGTGGAAATACGTCCATTATGACACCACCAAGCTATATTAGTTTGCAAAGCAGAGGGCCATAGTAATAACAGAAATTAATTATTCATATAATAAACCTTGACCAAACCTTACCATAATTAAAATAGGGTAAGGAATATAAAGATGAAGATACAGGTTTCTTTCTACTAAACTGCAATATTTGTGAGACAAAAATAATATTTAGTGGCAATAGTATCAAATAAATGTTTGGTAAGCACCAAAGAGATTTGGAAAAAAGCTACAGCAGAAATCACCTAGGGCTGGTGGATATCCAAGAAGCCTTTGTGCAATAAGCTCCTTACATTGTATATGGCTGTAATTTTTTTTTTTAGCTTTTTCATATTACTATATTAACAGTCTTGTAATACAGATAACAACATGGAGGTTCAGAAAGATTAAGTCACTTGATTAGGATGCAGTTCCTGGCTTTATAAAAAGTAACAACAAGCACTCAGCAAGCAAGCAAGTGCCAGGGACCACCTTCTGCCCAATTCAGACACCCACTCTTCAATGTACCTTGTCCCTCTGCCTAACAAACTGATTCATAAACTATAAGGAATCACAACGCATCCTTGTAGTCTTGTGATTTGTTGTTAAACACCATGCAAAAGAAAGCAGAAGAGCAGCAGAAGGAAAGGGATGAAACAAGGGATATGATCAATTGTTCTTTAAATAGCTAAGCAATCATTTTTGTTTAAAGCAGTTTGAAAGATGAACTTCATAAACTTTAGATGAACTTCATAAACTTTAGTAGACAAGATATATGATGATTATTTAGATTAGATCTCCTTCCCCTGGCTAACAGTTCAATATTCGCCATACCAGAGAGCTATTTTCAGAATACCAGCTTCATAATTATCCAGGTATCTTTGACTGAAGATCTATTACTTCATTTGAAACAGCCAGAAAGAAAGAAGGCCAGGCACAATGGCTCATGCCTGTAATCCCAGCACTTTGGGAGGTGAATGCGAGAGGACTGCCTAAGTGCAGAGGTTCGAGACAAGCCCGGGCAACTTGGTGAGAACTCGTCTCTACAATAAATCAAAATATTAGCCGGGTGTGGTGACACACACCTGTATGTAGTTCCAGCTACTTGGAAGGCTGAGATGGAGGGATTACCTGAGCCCAGCAGGTCGAGGCTGCGGTGGCCGTGAACATGCCACTGCACTCCAGCCTGGGTGATAAAGTGAGACTCTGACTCAAAAAAAACAAAAACAAAACAAAAACACACAAACACAAATATAACCACATTAATAGACACTTTTTAAATTATAGAACACACATCAGACAAATGTGATATTAGGACATATTAAAGGCTTACATCAAGCAAGCCCGGAGAAAAGAATAGTATGGTCCTGGGTATGGCCCTGTGATTATAAGAAAACACACTGCTAGACCACAGTTTAAAACAAACAAATAAACAAACATTCCTACTGGTGGAAATGCTAGGAGGGAAAGAAACGTGAAGTAGTGATTTTCTGCAAAGCAGATACTGTAATCTCTTAGAAAGTACAAGGGTCTGTTGGAGACACTGTGAAATTTAGGCAAGATAGGCACGCCCCTCAAAGAGAAATTTTCCTGCTTTCTAAGACCAGGAAAAATTCAACAATGTTAACTAGTTTTTTAAATTAAATGAAGCAAATTACCAAGGTAGTTAAACAGATGAAGTTGTGAACCATCATCCAGGAGACATGGTTTCTAAACATACTAAAAGGACTCTTTGGATGTTTCCACAGGTCTAGGGTTATTTGTTTAGAGCCACTCCTCTGCTGTACCAGGGAATCCTGTCTCACTTCTTTATGGTCACAGCACCTAGCACGAAATCTGGCACACTCAATAAATGAAGACCAGGGGACAGCCAGGAGGGGTTCCTGATAAAGCAGGAATTTGATAAGCTATTTCCTGAAGTTGCAGTGCAGGCAACTGATACAACTCTCTCTTTCCTTCTCCCACAAGGACTGTTGGGGGATGGGGGGACTATTTTGTAAACGCAAGAAAAAATTCTACTTAAAACAAATGAACTTATGACTTTAACTTGTATTTTTGTGTTAATACAAATGAAATTCCAAATATTGATTACAGTCACCACTTCCCAGTTATCCAGGAAATTCTTCTAAATACTACAGATTGCTTTAGTTAACCTTGTCTTAGCTCATCAAATTTGATTATCCATCTTATTGTGTGAATTAACCATCTGTTCAATAATACTGCTACCAGACAGCAAGAAACATCCCAAAGGCCTGACAATTCTGATTTGAAGGTTGTCTGCATGGATGTTTTAAACTTTTTCCCGTTTTTTTTCCTAATGGTCTCAGAAAACTTATTTTAAAAAGAGCCCACCAAAAAGAAAAGTAAAAAAGAAATTCATTTTAAAAATAACATTAATTTCAAGTGTCAATAACTTTCATTCTTCTTTTAAAACGAGCTAGCTGGGTGCAATGGTTCATGCCTGTAATCCCAGCACTTTGGGAGGTGGAGGTGAGAGGATTGACTGAGTCCAGGAGTTTGATATCAGCCTGAGCAACTTGGTGAGACCTCGTCTCTATAACAAATCAAAAAATTAGCTGGGCGTGGTGGCACGCACCTGTAGTTCCAGTTACTTGGAAGGCTGAGGCAGAAGGATCGCCTGAGCCCAGCAGGTCGAAGCTGAGGTGGCTGTGAGCGTGCCACTGCACTCTAGCCTGGGCGACAGAGTGAGACTGTGACTCAAATAACTAACTAAATAAATAAATGAAAGAAACAAGAGCGGACCAAAAATTTTTAGCACATATTTTAAAACACAAAAAAGATATAGGCTGGGCTCAGTGGTTCAGCCTGTAATCCCACGCTTTGGGAGGCCGAGGTGAATGGATTTCCTGAGCCCGCGGGTTCAAGAACTGCCTGGGCAACTTGGCAAGACCTCATCTCTATAATAAATCAAAAATTAGCCAGATGTGGTAGCGTGCGCCTGTAGTTCCAGCTACTTGGAAGGCTGAGCAGAAGGATCACCAGAGTCCAGCAGGTCGAGGCTGCGGTGACTGGGAGAATGTCAACTGCACTCCAGTCTGGGCAACAGAGTGAGACTTCAACTCAAGAAAAAAAAAAAAAGATATAGAAAGCAAAGAACATTCTACCATTGGACAGAAAATTACTACAGTATGTTGGCATGTTCAAATATGTTTGCTACAACTATCTAATTTCCTAAATTGAGCCACTGCATAATGTATGTTAATCTTGAATAATGCCCTCATTTCAGTTCAAAGAAAAGCATACACAATAAAGCTATTATACTTTACCTGTTTCTGAAACCTTGTCATTTCCTGTCTTAGTGCCTTAATGAAGGGAAGACCTTATATAGTTTCTGGAATTATAGCACTTGGTACACTATTCCCTCTTGATGAAAGCATATGATAGTGACTGTAATGCTGTGTTAATAATGCTCAATTTAGCTCCAGGTTAGTTAGTCAGAAGAAAGCTAAGAGGAAAGATTATATAGTTTACAAGATATATTGTGGATTTTAGTCAGTTCATATCATGAATGCTCACTGGCTAGCAATGGCTCCAAAAGTCGAGTCCACTCCTGCCCCAAATTACAGGAAAAATGACAGAAATACACAAGACCCAGTGTGCAAGAATACATAAGAATGAGATAAAGAAAGGAAACTGATTAAAGCAAACATAAGAGGTGGCAAAAGAGGGAAGGGAGGCAGTATCGTAGAACTTCATCAGGGCTCTGAGACGCCAATGGCTACTGCAAACAGGAGTCAGTCTAGAGGAAACACATGGGAGACATCAACAGGTCTAATCCCTATACAACTTAGAAACTGGGTTAAGAGGAGCAGGCAACAAAGGTGCTCAAAAAAGTGTCAAGATGCACCTACATGGCTCGAAAGCTGGGGGCAGCCTGCATGTCACAGGTCCCAAAAGGGCACATAGAATCCAGGAGTCTCGATGGTCCAATGGCCTCAAGAAACATGAGGTAATTCATATGTGAAATCAAGGATCCAAACAGAAAGCTGGCCTTGTCCTCTACATTCTGGAGGTAATACAAACAGCAAACACTCTAATCTCAGCTCTGCTATGATGTAAATCTAGGACAGTCATAACCTTCTTGAGCCTCAGTTTCCTCATCTGCTGAACAAGTTCTTGGAAACAGTACACCTGGTGTGTCTTTTAAAAACTGCCACTGGCCATTGGCAAATCTCTATAGCCCTGGGAGGTACAGGATCCTGGGGGAGGAAGATCTATGGAAAGTAAATCAAGGCCACACCAACCTTCTGGGAGAAGGCAAACACAATTTGGGATGCTGGGAAACTAGACTGGATATGAAAAGCTCACTCCTTTAAGACCAAGGACAGGCTCTGCAAGGAGACCAAGAGCATCATTTCCTACAAGCTGGAGCAGAAAACTTCCCCAAACACAACACTTTTATAGCTCTTTCCATGTGCCATACCACTGTCCAAAGTACTTTATGTATATCAACTCACTGAATTTTCCTAACAATCTCATGAAATAAGTATGTTCCTTATTTTTCGGTGAGGCAAGAGGCACAGGGCAGCTAAATAGCTTACGCATCAGGTCTCTCAGCTAGTAAATAGCTGTCTGCATTTGAACCCAGCCCTCCCGGGGCTCCTAGCCACTGTGCAACACTGCGAGGACCATGGCCCTAGCACACTGCACTGCTCAAAGTTCACTCTCCTGCCCCTCTCTTCCCCTTCTGACTTCATCTACCCTCCCCCCAAATACCACATCTGTAAGATGGGAATAAGACCATTTCCTTCCCAATGAAATGGGATATTTGTATATGAATACGCCTAACAAACCTTGGCACGAGGCAGATCCTCAATTGCTAATTTACTCCTTCACCTCAGGTAATTATTACCCAAACAAATGTCTTCATCTGCCTAGCCCTCCCTCCTTGTTTACATAGAGCTGAGGCCCTGGTCGGACAAGCTGGCTCCCTGCACAGCCACAGACAGGGCAACCACAAGATTGAGCCTGCCTTTCCTCTAAAAGGCACCAAACTAAATGATCCTTGTGTGTGTCCCTTCAGTGGACAGTACGTGAATCCAGAGATGCCTTCAGGAGCTATGGACAGCAGAGGGCTTGTCTAAGCCCAGCAACGAAAGATCCCCGTTTCTGAGGTATTATTTGGTATATTACAACAACATGTCATAAGATCTAATAATTATAGCATGAGACGTCCTCTCATCCCCCCGCAAAAAACTTGTGGAACACTTGTGGGAACTTTTTAGAACTCACTTCGAATCAGTGCAGCAAAAAAGTGCATTACCTTGGGAGTTAAGGTTCATACTTCCCAGTAGCATGTGAACCTGGGAAAGCAAAACTTGACCAATACTCAGAATCCACATCAACCAGCATCTGAAAAATGAAAGGTTCAAGACAAGGCTGGTGGTTTATATCACCACCATGGATGTTTTCCTCTGGACACATTCCAGTGTGTTAACGGTTATAAAATTTGGCACCCAAAACTAAAAATGACTTTCCAAAAATGGTCTGATGGGCATAAAAAAACATTAATGTGTTAATCCTGCCTTGGCTTTTTTTAAATTAAATTAATTTTACTACATTCTGAATGGATAAAAAATACTCATAAAATGAATAAAGTATAAAGAATTAAAAAGAAACAAACATTCAAGTACCCACAACTAATTTTAAGAAGAAAAAGCAAATTACCATTGCCTCTGAAGCTCCCTTTATGATTTTTCTTAACCCACCCCTTTATCTTCCACTAAAAAGTATAAACTCCATTGAGTTCAGTGTGTACTCTTGCCTTTTGAAAAAATAGTTTAAATATGTTTTTATCCTTAAACAATATTCTACTTAGTTTTGTCCAAATTTCTGAAATTCATATGAATAGAATAATACTACATAAAATTTTTTAGAACTTATTTTTTTCTATTCAGAATTACGTTGATACATGAATTGGCGGTTTATTTGTTTTCAAAGCTGTGGAAAGGACTGCTCATTGGCTGGTATTCACAGGTGTGGCTGTTCACAGGCAGCATCCACTCTGATTGGGTGGTGTCCACACTGGACTGGTTGTTCATTATTTTCAGTATCACTCCAGTCCTACAGCAAGCTACTATACAGACAAATCACACCCCATGTTTTGTACAATTAATGTTTTGGTTTCCTTCCAGTTTTTTTCTTTTCCAAAGTGCTATGAACTATGGTTGGACATATGTTAGGTTGTAGGGTATACACATTTTCAGTTTTACTAAAATCAGTTTTCTTCAAAACTGTAGTCCATGACCTGCTATAGTTCGTAAAATTTTCTAGGTTGGTTCCAACATTTTTAATTAAAAAGAATTAATTAGAAAAGCATTAGCTGGGCATGGTAGCGCGCGCCTGTAGTTCCAGCTACTTGGAAGGCTGAGGTGGAAGGATAGCCAGAGCCCAGCAGGTCGAGGCTGTGGTGGCCGGGGGCGGCTACTGCACTCCAGTCTGGGTGACAGAGCGAGACTCCAACTCAAAAAAAAAAAAAAAGGAAAAGCAAAATAGCAGAGAACATTATCCTTAACAGGATAAGATCAGTTTCTAGAAACTTTGGCTTAAATTAGACATATGTATCATACACATACACATGTGCTAGTAATTTCTTACTGTGGGTCACAGTCAAAAAGTTCAGAATTGTCTTTCACTTGATTAATTCTTTCTTTGGCTATGTCTAATTCGCCACTAAATCTGTCTACTGATTTTTAAGTCCCAATTTAAGTCCCATAAACCTCTTTAATTTCTCAAAGCTCTACTTAGTTTTGTCTTATATTCACTTGCTATTTACTCACATTTTTAACCTATTTCTTTAAAAGAAAATTATTTTACATTCTGCCTAATAATGATATCTGCAATTATTACAGGTCTAATTGTATTATCTACTGTTTTGACTGGTTCTATTCATGATGTCCTGTTTGCTTTGCTTATTAATTTTTAACTGTGATTAAAATTTCTCAGGACTTTACTTTTTGAACTCCGAGCCTTGCACTGAAGGAAGATTCCTCTGGAAAGAATATGCACCTGCTTCTGCCTTGTAGTACTATACTGTAACTACTTTACAACAGCATGTTTGCCCTTTTATTGGATCACCCATGCAGGACTAAATTAGAACTGCAAACCTACACGAATGCTGATTATTGGTTATAAAATATCAGACAGGCAGTTTTCTGTGAGTTGTTAGGCACTGGAAGGCGGTCAGGGGAACGCTGTATTTCTTTTTTTTTTTTTGAGTAGGAGTCTCACTCTGTCACCCAGGCTGGAGAGCAGTGGCACACTCACGGCCACTGCAGCCTCAACCTGCTGGACTCAGGCAATCCTTCTGCCTCAGTCTTCCAAGTAGCTAGAACTATAGGCATGCGCCATCATGCCTGGCTAATTTTTCCTGATTTATTGTAGAGATGAGGTCTCGCCAGGTTGCCCAGGCTGGTCTCAAACCCGTGGGCTCAGGCAGTCCTCTCACCACGTCCTCCCAAAAGGGCTGGGATTATAGGCATGAGCCACTGCGCCTGGCCAGAAAGCTGTATTTCTAGTTCACTACTACATTATGAAAGCAGCCTTACACTGGGCACAGTGGCTCTCGCCCATAATCCCAGCAATTTGGGAGGTTGAGGCAAGAGGTCTGCCTGACCTCAGGGGTTCAAGACCAGCTTGAGCAACATGGCAAGACCTCATCTCTACAATGAATTAAAAAAACTAGCCAGGCGTGGTGGTGCACGCCTGTGGTTCCAGCTACTTGGAAGGCTGAGGCAAAAACATAGCCTGAGTCCAGCAGGTCGAGGAGGCAGTGGCCATGAGCATGCCACTGCACTCCAGCCTGGGCGACAGAGTGAGACTCTGACTTAAAAAATAAATAAATAAATAAAAATAGAAAGTAGCCTTTAGGGCGTCCCTGCTTTACGTGGAGACATTGTCTATTAAACTTTTTTTTTTACCTAAGGCAGGCTCTGGCTTTGTCTCCAGAGCTACACAGGACCAAGAAAAAGCAAAGCTCAGATTAGTTGGACTCAACAAGTGTTTTCACACAGGTTGTTCCCTTATCTCTTTAGTTTTTCACTTTCACTATCAGGCCAATGTTTGGTCTTTTACATTCTTAGCTTTCTTGCCATTTAAAGACAAATTACATATAATTTATCCAGCATTTAAAATTTTATTCACTTTTAGTGGACGAGTAGTTTAGAGTATCTAGTCTCACAAATCACCAGAAATGAAAGTACATAAACTTTTAAATAGCCTTTATTTCCTTTTAGCTCAGAGTGAGCTTGTGTTCAACTAAAGCCACAGTCTTTTTCACATGAACTAGGTTGAGATAAGTTTCCTCATTCCTGTACTTGCATAACTGCTATTTTTAATCTAAGTGCAGAAATTCACATTCCGACCTATTAAATTCAATCTTATGTTTCAGGTGTTGTTTCAAGTTATTAAAGAATTCTCAGTCTCTCATTTTTAGGAATACCTATGCCTTCAAACTTTTTCATTCACAAACTCAATTAACATGCTTTCTATATTTTTATTCTAAATGGGAAAAGACGTGAAGCACTGTATGATTCAGCACAAAAGTATTTTAAAATATAGTTTCCCAGCACTTTGAGAGGCTGAGGAAAGAGGATTGCCTGAGCCCAAAGTTCTGAGACCAGCCTGGGAAACTTGTTGAGACCTTGTCTCTGCAATAAATCAAAAAATTAGCTGGGCTTGGTGGCATGCACCTGAGTTTCAGCTACTTTGAAGGCTGAAGCAGAAGGATCCCCTGAGCCCAGCAGGTCGAGGCTGTGGTGACTGTGAGGGTGCCACTGCACTCCAGCCTGGGTGACAGAGTGAGACTCCAACTCAAAAAAAAAAAAAAAAAAAAAAAAAACCCCACAGTTTCAGGGGGAAGATACATCTGGAAAGTAGCACCTAGTACCTTCAATAAAAGATGTTTGCCTGAAAACGTGCTTTTCAAAAGTCTGTGCTGTATTATCTTTACCTAAGTGTCATTTAGGGATGATTATGAAGAATTTTTAGTATATTTTCTTGAAATGGGGATTGCTATGCCTCCCTCATACCACAAATTAAATTTGATACAGACTTAAGACTAGGTTAAAGTTAACAAGGAGGATGGCGTTGACAACCTTAACATAGAAATAATCAGTCATGCTTTCAATCGTGCTGACAAGTTAAAGTTCTGACAGCAATAGCACAGACCCTTCGGGGAAGGCTAGGAGAGTCATTCTGAGGTTTACCTTTTGCTTCAGTGATTAATTTTACAAGCAGCAGCAAGGTCACTCAACATACCTGCCTCATCCCACCTCTATGAGAAAGGGACCAGCAACTAAAATTCATATTAAAGTTATATAGGGTGGCCGTACAATTTATCACCCAGGACAAAAGGTGTTATTATCATGCCAGAACAACAGGAGTGAACCAGGACTGATCTAGTGAACCAGGAAATATTTCATCCTGGCAATACACTTCTTCCCTCTTTTAATAAAGCAACTGCTTCAATATCTCCTTATACAGCCCATAAAAAGTACTCAACCTGGCCGGGTGTGACACCTGTAATCTCAGCACTCTGAGAGGCCAATGCAGGAGGATTCCTTGAGCCCAGGATTTCAAGAACAGCCTAAGCATCATAGAGAGACCTCATCTCTACAAAAAAACTTTAAAAATTAGCCAGGTGTGATGGCATGTGCCTGTAGTCCCAGCTACTCAGGAGGCTGAGGCAGAAGGGTTGCCTGAGCCCAGGAGGTCAAGGTTGCGGTGAGCTGTGATAATGCCACTGCACTCCAGCCTGGGTGACAGAGTGAACTCCCTGACTCAAAGAAAAAGAAAAAAAATAAGAACTTATCCACTGCCTATGTACTACTGGGCAACATCTGTATTTTTAGGATGATATGATAATAATGCCCCTTAATACCTCAAAATAATATGTTTAATAAACTGTTAAAGCAAGATAGCATGATGAACTTTACTTTTAAAAGGAAAGTTTTTAAGGAATTTAATTTATCTTTAAAAATTTACAGAATTGGCCGGGCACGGTGGCTTACGCCTACAATCCCAGCACTTTGGGAGGCCAAGGTGAGAGAACTGCCTAAGCTCATAGGTTCAAGACCAGCCTGGGCAACTTGGTGAGACCTCATCTCTACAATAAATAAAATAAAAAAACCAAAAAATTCACAGAATTGAAATATTTTGCGTTTTTTTTTTTTAAATTAGAGTGATTTTAAATTATTCTTGCAATGAGACTATCTCAACAGCTTGTGTGGTGTCTGCATCCCTCATGATGGGAAAATTTAAATTATGGCATTTATAACCACTGCCCCTGTCCTGGCTTCACCTGCTCAGTGGTTGACTGAAATCCTGTCTCACAGGCCTCAAAACCACCCTCTCCCCATTCCACCAGCTAATGGAGAAGACAGAATTGTAGAGCACAAATCCAGCATCCATTAAGTGTTGTCTGGTCAACATACTTTTTTGACGTTTCTGAAGAATAGAAATAGCCCCCAAAATCCAAATATAAGGCTTCTCTTGGGGAAGGGGGGGAACCCTCTATGTTTGCAAGACATAGTATGTGTAAGTCCAGTCAGTGTTTGATGAAGATACAGAAATGATTATGGAGAAAGGGCTTTTCCACCATGCAGAAAGCATAACATTTACTGCATTTAATTAAATATCTTTTTTAAAACCAAAGATAATGACTATTTTGTTGTATGTATGTATGTGCTTTTTTCCTGAGAAAAGATCACAGTCTTTGATTTTCATCTCTAAAGCAAACATACAATTAAATTATGAGTATTATAACATAATGGCCCACCTAGCCAAACAAATAACAACAACAAAAAGTTCTCATTAAAATAAAATAAATATATTTATATATGAAATAAAATAAAAAATATGTATGAAATAGAAGTAGCAGGGAAAAGAGTTCTCTTAAATGCCTTGTTAAGACAAACCCAAGCTGGGCTTGGTGGCTCAGCCTGTAATCCCGCGCTTTGGGAGGCTGAGGTGAGTGGATTGCCTGAGCCCACGGGTTCGAGACCCGCTGGGCAACTTGGCGAGACCTCATCTTTACAATAAATCAAAAAATTAGCCAGGCGTGGTAGCGCACGCCTGTAGTTCCAGTTACTTGGAAGGCTGAGGCGGAAGGATCACCGGAGCCCAGCAGGTCGAGGCTGCGGTGGCCGGGAGTGACTGCTGCACTCCAGTCTGGGCGACGGAGTGAGACTCCAATTCAAAAAAAAAAAAAAAAGACAAACCCACTGGAGACTATTAAAGGCACAGTATATTTGCTTAAATTGGTTTCTAGCCATGGGGGAGGATACTTGATGAAAACAGAAAGAAGGACAGAATCTAGCTTCTCATACCAAAATTTTTCTTAACTACTCTGAATTTTGCCACTGTGAGCCTACATTTAAGGGTCACCTTTTCCAATACATCTTTCCTGACTCCTCCATCTCTCTCCCAACAATAAAAACTGACCACTGCTTTCCCTACATCCATACATCCACTACAGCAAACTAAACACTCCCCATGTTATTGATCAATTTCTCCTACTGGATTTGTAAGAATTCTTCAAGGGTAGGAATCATATCTGCATCCCCATCACTCACACAGTCCAAAGAGCACATGAGTACTCAACTCTCTCTCCTCTACAGTGAAGTTTCAGCATGGAATTACAGTTAAAACCAACAGTGGTAGAGCAGTCCTTGAGTGAGAATCCTAGCTCTAGCCCCATCCTTGACCTATGTAAGTTTGGGCAAGTTATTCTGTGTCCAGTTTTTGCAGAGGTAAAATGAGAGGTTAAAAAAAAAAGCATGAGGCTTTATGAAGTTGTCGTGAGACTTAAGAGTTAACACTAATGTAAATTGCTTAAGACTTGGCATGTTACAAGCACTCAGATATCATTATAAATAAATCACTATTATTACTTTAAAAATAAGTCACCAATTCTTCACCATCTTCAACTTAATACTAACCTCACTGTTCTTGAGAAGATCAGTGATTGTCTCATTGCCAAAACTCAAGTCCTTATCTACATGCTCTCCAATACTGCTGGCCGATTCTGTTCTTGAGGCTCTTTTGTTTCCAGAGAGAGCACTGATCTCATTTTTTCTCCCTTGGCTTCTCTTCTTGCCTGGTGCCAGCCGCTAGAGCTCCCCGTTGCTTGAGTCTCTTCTTACCCTACCTGCTGCTGGACAAGCTTATCTACTAATTGGCCTTCAACTACCCCCACCTGTGTCCAGTTTGTCTTGGGACTGACCATGTCAAATGCATGATTGGAAGAATGATTGAGCTGTATTGATAATCCCTGCCCAAGCTCCCTTTTGAGCTTCCAATCTTCATTTCTAACTCCTTTCTGGGTAATACCCAACTAGAACAGAACATATTACCCTTCCCTTTTTACTTCCTCAAATGTGCTAACCATGACTTCTTTCTCTCCTGAGACCTGCAATGTGTTAGCTTGATAGCCACCCACAGCTAGGCATGGTGGCTCACACCTTTAACTCCAGCACTTCGGGAGGCTGAGGTAAGAGGACTGCCTGAGCCCAGGGGTTCCAGACCAGCCTGGGCAACATGGCGAGACCTCATCTCTACAATAAATCAAAAAATTAGCTGGGCATGGTGGTGAATGCCTGTGGTTTCAGTTACTTGGAAGGCTGAAGTGGAAGGATTGCCGGAACCAAGTAGGTCAAGGCTGTGGTGGCTATGAGTGTACCACTGCACTCCAGCCTGGGCAACAGAGTGAGACTCCAACTCAAAAAAAAAATAAAAAGAAAAGAAAAAGAAATCCTACCCACTCCAGCTTCCAAACAGCTGGCAAGAAACAACCTCTCTTCTCTATTACCACAAATAAACTTTTTCTTTAAGGTTTTCACGCTCTCATTTTATTAGTGTGCATACTACTTTCTGGTATCCTTGCTTCTGGTGTTCCTGAGCTGGACACAGGGAGACCAGATGCCTCATAAATAATGCCACCAGAATGAGCCACCTATTCAGATCTGATCCCATCATGCTGTTTTAATATTTTTATTAACCTAAATGTACATATTTGAATGCCATCAATCTACTAGCATATATTTAGCAATGCTTCCCATGCTGAATAAAGTTCTGAGTCCCTGAGAGTTCTGATAAGAAACAGTTCCTGCCTCTAAAGACCTAGTGCCAACTGGCAAAAACTGCATTTTGTCGCTTATAAGGCACCATCAATTTTAAATGCAGTTATTTTGTTTACCAACAAGGGAAACCTGCTAGTTAAATGATAAGTTTTCTTATTACTTAGATTTCTTAACTAAAAAAAGCAAGTTTTTTTTTAACTGAAAGTTTTTTAGACTTTAGGTTTTGATTTTTATCATGTGATAAAGTATGATAATCAGTATACCTGTAGCAAAAATTTAAAATTGCTAATTTAAGGTAAATGATGATTATGTGCCAAATAGTAAAGTAGATATCAGATGCTAATTATATCAAAAGAAGGGAGAGTGATACACAAAAATAATTTACAAGTATACTGAATATTTTTTAAATGAAAAGTTGAGAAATATTTTCTTAAATGATCAGTATCATAGTTCAATAACTCCTTTCACGCATTTTGCAAATGTAATTCAGCCTTGCTTCTTTGAAAATCAGGGAAAATTTCTTATTTTTAAAAAATACCTTAATACATGAACCATTAACTAATCAGGGCAAATTTATCAACAAATTTATTAACTGAAAAAAACAGTAAAATTTACGCAAGCCATGATTTAGATACTGCTAGTACACTTCCTCCCCTCCCCACCCCCAATTTGGTAAAGAATTCTAGGAAGCTTTAAAATGGTTTAAATTTAAGGGGACAAAACAAAACATAAATTGTAAGTGGAAGCTGAAATCTATCAAAGAAGAAACAGGTCAGTAATAACCTACAAGCATGCTAAAAAAGCAATTCCTTTACTTTTTTTAATTAAAGTTTTATATGTAAAGACCCCAACAGACACCAATGGATACTATTCTCCACTGAAAAAGAGAAGAGTAAAAAGAAAAATGAATACTAAACACATACAAGAGAAATAACACAAAATAACCAAGTTTATAAAAATGTATCTTAGCTTATGAAAGTTATGGGTTCATTTGAAGCACCCAAAATAGAGAATAAAACATGGGAAAGGAGAGTGGAAAGTTCAAAATATTTTATCTCTGAGAATAACTAATAATAATAGCTACATATAGGTCAAATTTAAATAAAAATTTAGAAATGGGGTGTGTGTGTATGTGTGTGTATGCCACTGCCTCACATTCATGCTATCGGTTGATATATTCCAACCTATTTTTAAAAACCATCTAGCGGGGCACAGTGGTTCACAACACCTATAATCCCAGCACTTTGGGAGGCAGAGGAGAGAGGACTGCCTGAGCCCAGAGGTTTGAGACCAACCTAAGCAATACGGCAAGAGTGCAGTGGCCGTGGCATGCACACGACCACCACAGCCTCGACCTGCTGGGCTCAGGTGAACCTTCTGCCTCAGCCTCCCAAGTAGCTTGAATTACAGGCGTGCGCTAGCACACCTAGCTAATTTTTATGATTTATTGTACAGATGAGGTCTCACCAAGTTGCCCAGGCTGGTCTGGAACCCCTGGGCTCAGGCAGTTCTCTCACCTCAGCCTCCTAAAGTGCTAGGATTACAGGCATGAGCCGCTGCACCCGGCAAAATTAGTAGTTTTTTAATTAGTATGATGAATGTTAGAAATGCGATTGTCTTGGTGAAATTAAGGGATTCAATATGTGGACTTGGTGAAATGTGTTAGACACACTCCCACACCTGAATGAACAGAGTATAAGAATCTGGTGATGCCTGTACCCGGATGGCAGCTAGAAAACCAAGAATCTTTCCTCTGCTACACTATTGTGTCTGCTTTCAGTAAATGTTTCCTGAAGTGTGTTAGTACACCTAAAAACAAAGAGCTCTGAGCCTTTATCAAGCTTATAAACTACTTGTACAAGTGTTGTGTGCTACTTGTTAGTGAATGCTTATCTAAAAACTATTTCTACTGCAGAGTAGTTTAATGTGGAGCTTGTTCAAACTACAGCCTGATGGTGAGGTTGTGGAAGAGCAGGTAGCCCCCACATCACCATTAATGGCGGATACCATTGTCCACCTACTTTCCCCAAAATAGATCACTAAGGCCAGGCGTAGTGGCTCAATCCTGTAATCCCAGCATTTTGGAAGGCCGAGGCGAGAGGATTGTCTGAATCCAGGGGTTCGAGACCAGCCTGGGCAACTTGGTAAGACCTCGTCTCTACAATAAATCAAAAAATTAGCCAGGCATGGTGGCATGCCCCTGCAGTTCCAGCTACTTGGAAGGCTGAGGTGGAAGGATGGCCTGAGCCCAGCAGGTCGAGGCTGCAACGGCCATGAGCATGCCACTGCATTCCATTCTGGGTGACAGAGTGAGACTCCGACTCAAAAAAAAAAAAAGAGACCACTAGTAGTTGGGTATAACCAAACTGACTGTGGAAGAATAGTCTGGATACCTGTTATATTGCCCAATGCACAATCTTTCTGCAACTTAACTCTGCACAGAGAATGTAAGTAATGTTTCGCTTACCATTCTTGCAGGTCTGCTGTGGCAATCAAATGACTGGAAATATGTAAAAATGATCTGAAAATGATAAGGTGTCACAATTATGTGCAGGGTTAGTACAGCCTTTCTGACATACACTGCAAAACAGAAGAGTGTTGGCGTTGCTGTCCTGTCTCTTTCCTGGATCTTAGTTTTGTGGCCTATGTTCCTGCCCTTTAAGGCCTTCATTCTGAAACTCCTCCCCCTGCAGTTGCATACACACACATGCTTATGTCTGAAATCTAAAACACTCTGGACTGAAAATGAGATAAGCAATACTTGTTATAATTAACATAATTATCATCATTAACATAATTATATGTAGCACTTATAGAATTAACTTAATGAATAAAGATAAGAATGAGGGAATGTGGAAGTTCTGTGACTACCACTGCATGTCCTCTTCCTAGGTGAAGTTGCCTGGTCTGACTTCCAGAATATATAAGAATGTTATATTTAGGCCCAGTCCTGGTCACTTAGGAGCTTAAAAATAACTTGATTTGCCCAGTGCAGTGGCTCATGCCTATAATTCCAGTACTCTGGGAGGCTGAGGCAGGAGTATTGCTTGAGCCCAGCAGTTTGAGACCAACCTAAGCAACATAACGAGACCTCGTCTTTACAAAAAATAAAAAAAATTAACCGAGTGTGGTGGCACATGCCTGTAGTTCTACCTACTCAGGAGGCTGAGGCAGAAGGATCACCTGAGCTCAGGAGGTCAAAGCTGCAGTGAACCATGATCATGCCACTGCACTCCAGCCCAGGTAACAGAATGAGACTCTGACTCAAAAAAAAAACACCCCAGCAAAAACGCAACAACACAACACAAAACAAAACAAAACTTGACCTGAATTAAACAGTGTTCCAGATCAGTTTCTACATCAGAAGCTCTGCATATTCAACTAGAATCTATAGTATGTTTTATTTTAATTGTGTTAGAAGAGCTCTATCTCTACTTTCATGACAGGCCTGAAATTTAATGTTGTCATTAATACAATGCCATCAAAGTGCATCTATTTGGCACAGATAAGCAAGTGGAGAGAGGGTCAGTCTGAGAAGTTTAGGCCTAGCCCTCCCAGCAACAGGGAGCCACTGAGGATTTGAACACTGGAATGTCACAGGTCCTATGCCCTGTTACCCACTATGTGATTTTCCACTTCTATTCTTCAGTGATTATTCTTCTGAAAAAAGAAAATGGCACATGGTCTCCCAAGTAAATGTCTCCTTGTGTCAATACCACCTGTCACAATGGGAAGTCCACAGGCTATTTGATGTCAGTGGTACTTAATGATAAAAGCTAGTATCTTTGCCCTTATGATGGCTGCCTCACAATCTTGCTATTCTCATGATTTTTTTTTTTTTAATGCTATTCTGGATTTATTGAGCATATACCATAAGCCAGGAAACATGCTAAGCGTTTTGCATGAGCCGTGTCTTGCCCATGTAAGCTCACAGTAACAGATATAATTTTGGGGGTAGTCTTTTTAATGGTAGGTAGGAGGAGGCTGAGCACAGGAAGGTGACAGGGTTCCCCTGCCCCCACCTTTTAGCTGCGTGATCTTTGGCGTGTCTCTGCACACCCCTCTAACCTCCATCCTTAGCTGTCCTCCTTTGCAAAACGTGATGCCAACAGGACCCCCAGAGATGCTCCCGGTTATGAGTTCCAAGTCCTGACAGTCCTCTCCCTCTGACCTCAGGAGGCCCCCACCTTGCTCTGCAGGTCCAGGCACCGGACCTGGGAGGCGCCTGGTGGGGGCAGGGCGGGCAAGGCTCGGCTGGCGATTGGGCCGTGGGGGAGGGAGGGAAGGGACCGGCGGCTGCACTGCAGAGGCCAGCGGGCAGGCCGGGCGGCCTATGGACGCGGGATGGCAGGTGCGACCTCCACGCCCTGTCTCCATGGATGTTACCATCTTTACTTCCACCGAGCTGGGAGCCAAGGCCTCCTCGGTTGTGGTCAGCCATGAGTCTGGGTATGAGTGTTCTTTAGGGGTGTCCTGGCAGAGGAGGGCTCTGTGAAAATGTTCCTGAGGGGCCACCCTGTGCCCTTGATGATCCCGGACGAGCTGGCGCCCACCTACAGCCTCTCTCATGATTTTTTAAAGGCCAACGTAGTGATTTTTGGCAAAACCAAAGAGTATATTTCTAAAGCAAAATTCTCAGTTTTATTGTCTTCCCAATATTTAATTTGTACGCCTAAGTTGGCAAGTCATATTACCAACTAAATTCACTAAATTAGCACACACTAGCTTTGTTAGCTTGCTGAGTCTCTGAAAGATGGATGGATATTTTACTCCTGAATATATGAGGTCAAGAGTAAAAACTGGCCGGGCGCAGTGGCTCAAGCCTGTAATCCCAGCACTTTGGGAGGCTAAGGCGAGAGGATTACCTGAGCCTACGGGTTTGAGACCAGCCTGGGCAACATGGTGAGACCTCATCTCTAAAATAAATGAAAAGATTAGCCAGGCGTGGTAACGCATGCCTATAGTTCTGGTTACTTGGAAGGCTGAGGCGGAAGGATCTGCAGAGCCCAGAAGGTTGACACTGGGGTGGCCGTGAGCATGCCACTGCACTCCAGCCTGGGCGACAGAGTGAGACTCCAGCTCCAAAAAAAAAAAAAGAGAAAAAAATGCTGGGAAATTGATGGGGAGAGGGGGGAGATTGGCAGTAGTAGGATTCTGCCGGTGGAAGGGGGAGGGGCACATCTCATCAACAAGGGTACCTGCATAATGAACATTTGTATATATGACTCTGAATTGTACCCCACATCTTTAAAATAAAAAATAAGTCTGGGCGCGGTGGCTCAGTCTGTAATCCCAGCACTTTGGAAGACCGAGGCAAGAGGATTACCTGAGACCGGGGGTTCAAGACCAGCCTGGGCAACTTGGTGAGACCTTGTCTCTACAATAAATCAAAAAATAAGCCGGGTGTGGTAGTGCACACCTGTAGTTCCAGTTACTTGGAAGGCTGAGGCAGAAGGATTGCCTAAGCCCAGCAGGTGGAGACTGCGGTGGCCATGAGCATGCCACTGCTCTCCAGCATGGGCGATAGAGTGAGACTCCAACTTAATAAATAAATAAATACAAAATAAAAGAAGAATAAAAAATAATATCAAAATGCGTAGTTGAATAAAAGAGACCTACTAAGAAGTTAGGATGTTCCTTTCAAATACAAGAAAAATAAGTAATAAGATGCTTATGAGCAAAATACCAAATAAACCAGTTAGTTTCTCTCTGTGTAACGGCCACAGATGTAGCCCATGATCTCAGCCATTTCAAAATACTTAAGTCACAGCCCAACAGGTATGAATCTACACAAACATCTCACTAATGCCATAACAAGTCGGCTGGTGTGCATTCACTGAAAATAAGTCAGAATCACTCAAGTGGAAGGCTACGGTGTAATGACTTAATGGAAGGAACCCTGGACCAAACAGGATCATTAAGATGATGTTTCTAATCTCATCTTGAATACTCTTTGCTGAGTGATCTTAGTCTATGCACTTAGGCTTTCTGAGCTAATTTATCTATCTATAAATTGCCAGACCTGATTATTTCCAATGGCTATTAAGAATCAAATTAGATAATGGACACAAAATGGGATGAAAAACTAAACAGTGCCCTGCAAAAATCTAAGGTGAGGAGAACCAATAGTGAAGGGATAAGCTGTTGACGAGGGAAAAATCCTAAAATTCTAGACCAAAATTACAACTTTCTTGGTAACTATGCAAAACCAGGAGTATCTTAGTCACACGGTGTCAGGATTGGGTGTACCACATTGGCCTCTTAATGTAACACAGCAGGGGGAAGAAAGTGGCAGCCAGGGTGAGGAAAGACCAATAGAAAACTTGCTTATAAAAGCAAGTCCTACTGCCATGGAATAAAGTCCAACTTCTTCAGTGCAGCACCTGGTCCCAGCTACATCATAGTCCCCATTTCTCTCTATTCCCAGCAGTACATCCCACCCTGAATGACTCTAGACACCGTGCTACCTCCCAAAGGCAATCTGAATATCCAGGCTCCTGGGCCAGCCTCCACTGTGGTCCTTGGCTACAGCGGCCTCTTCCCAGTTCCCCCATCACCTCTCGTCTTCCTTTGTACCTTTGTCTACCGGGCAACCATTTCTTCTGGTCCTTTGGTCCTTATCAGTATGTCCTGCCTTCTACATGACTTTCTCTGCTTCCCATGGTTGTAGGTAACAACTCCCTTTTCTTCCCACTGCATCTGTCTCTATTTCTGTAATAGGGCTTTTTTTTTTTTTTTTTTTAGTCAGCAACTTACTGTGTTGCCCAGGCTGGACAGGCCTGTAATACCACCACTTTGGGAGGCAGAGGTAAGAGAATTGCGTGAGCCCATAGGTTGGAGATCAGCCTGAGCAATATGGGGAGACCTTGTCTCTACAATAAATCAAAAAATTAGCTGGGCATGGAGGCACACACCTAGTTCCAGCTACTTGGAAGGCTGAGGTAGAAGGATCACCTATGCCCAGCAGGTCGAGGTTGCAGTGGCTGTGAGCAGCGTGCCATTGCACTCCAGCCTGGGAGACACATGGGACTCCAACTCAAAAATAATAATAACAACAACAATAATAATAATAATAAGGCAGAGGCCTTTTCTTATCTCTGTAACACCAACCACTGCAAGTATCTTTCCTGTAACACAACATGCATTCCATAAATGTTTGTGTAGCGAATATAAACAAGGTGATCTCAATATACTACACTAAAGACACTGAACTGTACTCTAAGCCTAAATGAACTCTATAGCAATCTCAACATTTCCTTATATAAATTCTGAATAAGTACAACTCTTACTTCAGAGCAAAGAGAGGAAAAAACTGTGCTTCTCATAACCAAGCTTGCTATCAACCAAAAGCTAAGCATGATGTCCTATACCCTGCCAGGGGTGGGGATGGGAGAGTTATTCCTAACCTCAGCTCTGGCCACTCCCAGTGCTCTTCTGGCTTTATACATCAAGACTATTAAGCAGCTCTCCAACAGACCATATCTCCCTTACACCCTGGGCTCTGGACCTGTTGTTCTATTTGTATAGAGTGTCCTCCCAGAAAATACCTTTTCATCTTTCAGTCTCAGCTCAAGAGTAAACTGCCTTCAAGAGTAAACATTCCCTGATTTCCTCAGGCAGACTTAGGAAGATCTTTCCAGAAGCACTTACTTCTTACCCCACCCCAGGAACCCACATCTCCATTGTATCCATTATCAGACTCCAAAAATGGTTTAAAGGCCCCCTTTTTTACAAAACATCTTAAAGATAAGATTGGTTCTTACTGTTTTGGCATATCTGGCTTGCACACATGCAACAAATACTGTCTGAATGAATCAATGATGAATAAAGGCACTGCTCTACCTACCAACATTGATGATCTACCAATAACTAACATGCCCACACTGGGTTCAGAGGTGAGTGCTCACTCAGCACTGTGTCTGGAAGTGGGCGATGCACGCTCCCAGCAGTTTACCTGCCTGAGTCATATTCTCACAGAAACAAAGCCACTGTCAACAAAGAGGTTTCTAAGCTGGCTTCTCAGGCCCTATTCGACTTGAAGGATCTATAATAGTGAAACCATAGTGAGAAATTAATATTTCTACTTATTCAGATTTTACATTTAAAAATGTCAGGATTACTTTAGAATTAACTTGGGTTTAGAGTACTGCTCAGTATCTTCCAGTACAATGTCACTGTTGGAAAACACAGCATTTTAGTTTCCTGTCTGTTTTGCAGACTTTTGTGGGCTAAACAAAAAACTTAGCCCTCCCTTTTAGGATAAATACCTTTGGAAAAAGATATTCTAAATCACTGTGGACTTCTCCATCACTCACATTTTAAATCAGAAGTGTCCTTTAAATGTGGCATTCATTATGCTTGGGCATGGTGGCTCATGCCTGTAACCCTAGCACTTTGGAAGGCCAAGGTGGGATGATCGCTTGAGCCTAGGAGTTCAAGACCAGCCTGGACAACATAGCAAGACCTCATTTCTACAAAAAAAAAAAAAATTAGCAGTGGCATGCACCCGTAGTCCCAACTACTTGAGAGGCTAAGAAAGGAGGATGGCTTGAGCTCAGAAGTTCAAGGCTGCGGTGAGCCATGATCATGCCACTGCACTCTGATCTGTGAAACAGAGTGAGATTGACTCAAAAAGATAAAAATAAAAATAAACAGGGCATTATTTTTGTAGATTAGCCATGGCACATCTCACATATCAGCTGGGCTTTCCTCCTCCCTCCCTTTTCTTTCAGTTTTTGCCTCCTCCACTTGTATGATTAGGAAAAATTAGTTTAATAACAGCCCAAATAAAACACAATAAATAAATCATCTGGGAGAAAACTACATTTATGCCTTTACATTTATGCTCCACTCTCAGTTGGGCACTCAACACTGTTGAACCTCCCTTCACTCTACCTGAATCCCAAGTTCACTGAACAATTAGGGACTGCTTGCCCCAGAACTTCTCTGTTTTGCTCACATTCCAACCTCAAAGCCATCTGCTTTCATTTCCAGGTAACACCCTTTCCCTCATCCCTCACTTCATAGAGAAATTTATAACTACTGGACATGGGTTCTGCCTTAGTCCATTTGGGTTGCTATAACAAAATGCCATAAACTGCATAGCTTATGAACAACAGAAAGTTGTATTTCTCACAGTTCTGGAGGTTGGAAAATCCAAGATCAAGGCGCCAGCAGATCAGAGGTCTAGGGCCTACTTTCTGGTTCATAGATGGTGCCTTCTCACTGTGTCCTCACACAGTGGAAGGGACTAGCTAGTTCTCTTTTATAAGAGCATGAATCCCACTGTGAGGGCTCCACCCCCATGACCTAATCAGCTCCCAAAGGCCACATCTCCAAGAACCATCACTTTGGTTTGGGGGCTAGGATGTCAACACATGAATTTTAGGGAAACACAAACATTCAGATCACAGCAAGTTCTCTCCCTGAGCAGCCATCCTCTCTAACTCTAATTTTAAATGAAGTACTTCATTGTCTGGCAAATCGTCCCACAAACTCAGTATCTAAGTTAACCCTCATGATCAGGTTATAAGGAAGATAACAAAGCACCCAGCTGACCAATAGATGAGGAAACAGAGAATCATGGGGATTAAATGATGTGTCCACAGTCCCATGACTACTAAATAACAAGCAGAATCTGGTTCTCCTGACCCTGAGTTCACACTGTACTATGCCACATCTGTTTCAGTACAGCATCGACTTGTCTTCTCAGTCCTCCCTCAGAGGTCCCATGGTCTAGCCAAATTGGTCAACTGAACTTACCCAAACATTTTAACAAATAAACATGCCTTTAGCCAGGCTCGGTGGCTCAGCCTGTAATCCCGCGCCTTGGGAGGCTGAGGTGAGTGGATTGCCTGAGACTGCGGGTTCGAGACCCGCCTGGGCAAGCGAGACCTCATCTCTACAATAAATCTAAAAATCAGCCGGGCATGGTAGCGCATGCCTGTAGTTCCAGCTACTTGGAAGGCTGAGTTGGAAGGATCGCCGGAGCCCAGCAGGTCGAGGCTGCGGTGGCCGGGAGCGGCCACTGCACTCCAGTCTGAGCGACGGAGTGAGACTCCAACTCAAAAAAAACAAAAAAACAAAAAAAACATGCCTTTGCCTCTTTAAAAAAACAAATGCTATCTATGATAATACAATACATGCTCATTATAGAAAATTTTGGAAAACATAAAAAGATGAATGAATAAGATTAAAAATCATCCATAACAAATAGGTCAGGCACGGTGGCCTTGTACTTTGGGAGGCTAAGATGAAAGGATTGCCTAAGCCTGGGGGTTCGAAACCAGCCTGGGCAACCTCATCTCTATAATAAATCAAAAAATAAGCCAGGCGTGGCAGCACACGCCTGTAATTCCAGTTACTTGGAAGGCTGAGGTGGAAGGATCACCTAAGCCCAGCAGCTGGAGACTGCCTGCGGTGGCTGCGGGTGTGCCACTGCACTCCAGCCTGGGTGACAGAGTGAGACTCCAACTCAAAAAATAAATAAATAAATAAAAAGAATGAACAATCTACACACAAAAGAGTATGTGTTGTATTATGCTCATATAAAGAACAAAAACAGTCAAAACTATGGGATGCCACTAGAAGTTAGGTGCACAGAAGGCCCATAAGGATGCTATAATGTTCTATTTCTCAATCTGGGCACTTTTTGCATGGATATGTATGGTCAGTGTGTGGAAATTCAATGAACTATGCATTTATGTATGTGTATATACACATAACATACTTGAAGTCAAAAACAAAGCTAAGAGCAGGTGCAGTGGCTCACACTTATAATCCCAGCCCTCTGGAAGGTTGACATGAGATTGCCTGAGCCCAGGAGTTCAAGACCAGCTTGGGCAGCATGGCAAGATCTTGTCTCTACAACAAATCAGAAAAATTAGCCAGGCATGGTGGCAGGCACGTGTGGTTCCAGCTACTTGGAAGGCTGAGATGGAAGGATCACCTGAGTCCAGCAGGTCAAGGCTGTGGTAGCCATGATCATGCCACTGTACTCCAGCATGGGTGACAGAGTGAGTCTTAGACTAAAAAAAAAGTTAGTATGTTGGTGTGTTTCATTCTGGTGCTTTCTTTTCCCCTTTTGGTATTACTTTTTTAAAAAATAAAAAACATTGCTAGCACACAGATATAATTTTAACATTATAATTCTGACATTTAACCTAACAAAAAAGCACAACCATTTACCCAAACTGCTATAAATTATTCATAAATGATTTTAATGACTGTATAATAGTCCATCTGGTGCCTGTACCATCATTTACTTAACCAGTGCCCTGATATCAACCATTTTGGTATTTCCAATGTTTATTATTATAAATGTTGGCCGGGCACGGTGGCTCACGCCTATAATCCCAGCACTTTGGGAAGCTGAGGTGAAAGGACTGCCTGAGCCCACAGGCTCGAGACCAGCCTGGGCAACTTGGCAAGACCTAATCTCTACAATAAATCAAAAAATTAAACCGGGTTCAGTGGCTCAGCCTGTAATCCCAGTGCTTTGGGAGGCTGAGGTGAGTGGATTGCCTGAGCCCGCGGGTTCAAGACCCACCTGGGCAACTTGGCGAGAGCTCATCTCTACAATAAATCAAAAATTAGCCGGGCGTGGTAGTGTACACTTGTAGTTCCAGCTACTTGGAAGGCTGAGGCAGAAGTATTGCCGGAGCCCAGCAGGTCGAGGCTGTGGTGGCCAGGAGCGTGCCACTGCACTCCAGTCTGGGTGACAGAATGAGACTCCAACTCAAAATAAATAAATAAATAAAAATTAGCCAGGTGTGGTGGTGCACGCCTGTAGTTTCAGCTAATTGGAAGGATGAGGCAGAAGGATCGCCTGAGCCCAGAGGGTTGAGGCTGAGGTGGCCAGGAGCATGCCACTGCCCTCTAGCCTGCACGACAGAATGAGACTCCAACTCAAAAATAAACAAATAAGTAAATAAATATTGTTGTAGTAAATACCTTTATAGCCACTCCCTCTTCTTACTCTGCCTTATATTATTATATACTATAGCGTATATGACTATTTATGTACTCATTGTATCTTCATTGCCCAATAAGAAGCGTCCCAAAATCACAGATCATACTGCTCTTCCTCACACACCCACAGAACCTTATAGCAGTCTCCTGAACACAGGTGCTTACAACTTGTTGAAGTGTTTTCAGAAACCAAGTAAAACCTCCATTCCCATCCATCTAGATTTCAGTATCACCTCAGTCATCCACATAGTATGAATGTTTTAGCCAGATAAATTCCAAACTCTTCATTTAGTCTGCACAGCTAAATGTTTACAGGCAGTCTAGCATGGTCCTGCAGGAGGGTATACACTCATTCCACAGCCAGCTGTGCCAAGTCCCAAGGATCCATTGGGAATCAGACAAGTACCTGCCTTTAAAGAGCTTACAGCTGGTGGATAATTAAATATGGATCCTGCTTTCGAAGAGACCCCCCTGTCTAGCAGGGAGGGCAACACGTCTAGACTCCTCACTCTTGAGCTTTCAAATCACAACTGTAAGTGGGGACAAATACCAGTCCCAGAGCCAAACTCTGAAAACCTGGCGTGGGTGGACGTCTTCATGTTTGTTGGTCTGCAAATATTGTGTCTGCTGTACTTACAATATGTTTTGTACACTCATTACTGACCCCATCATATCTGACAATGCAAAAGCATACGGTACATTTTTAAAGTGCTAATACAAAAGAAACACACATTATGACTGAAAAAAAAATCTATGAAGAACTGAAATGAATTGACAGGAAAAAACAAATAACCCCATTAATAAGTAGGCAAAGGCAGTAGACAGCAGACACTCTTGTTGTTGTCTGCCTGTTGTGCCTTTTACAATGTATCTTTCCTTTAATAAATCTTTCTTTAAAAAAAAAGTGGGCATAGGATATGAACAGACACTTCTCAAAGTAGGACATACAAAAGAAGTCAACAAACATGCAAAAATGCTCAACATCACTAATCACTAGAGAAATAAAATCAAAACAACAATTAGATACCATCTCATACCAGTCAGAATGGTTATTATTAAAAAGTCAAAAAACAACAGATGTTGGTAAAGTTATGGAGAAGAGGGGATGCTTGTACACTGTTAGTGGGAATGTAAGCTATTTCAATCTTTGTAGAAAGCAGTTTGGTGATCTCTCAAATAACTAAAAATAGAGCTAGCATTCAACCCAGAAATTCCACTTTGGAAATATACCCATAGGAACACAAATTACTCTACCAAAACACCTTCATGCGTATGTTTATTGCAGATTATTCACAAGAGCAGAAATATACCACCAGTCCAGATGCTCACTGAAGGTGAACTAGACAAAGAATGTGTGGTATATATGCACGATGGAATACTACGCAGTTATAAAGAACAAAATAATATCATTTGCAGCAACATGGGTGCAGCTGGAGACTGTCGTTCCAAGTGAATGATTACAGAAACAAAAAACTGATTACTGCATGATCTTACTCAAAAGTGAACACCAAACATTGAGCAAACATGGGCACAAAGACAGGAACAACAAACACTGGGCACCACTAAATAAAAGCGAAAAGGATGAAAGATAAGGGATGTGAAACCACCTACTGGGTACCATGTACACTCCTGGGGGTGGGGAAGGGCTTGTTAGAAGCCCAAACCTCACTTTCATGCAATATACTTATATAACAAATCACCACATGCACCCCATGATTCTGAAATTAAAAAAAAAAACAAAAAAACTCTTCTCCTCCTTTATGCTATATAGAATGAAATCACTGTCACAGTGAACTGGTATGTGAGAAGCTTGTAGTTGAAGCAACAGGCTCATGTCAACCTAATGAAAAAAGTATACATTAAGGGTCAGAAGACTCAGACAGAATTTTATGAAATCAGAATTATATGCCCATGTGAGTTACTGTAACCACAGTTTGTCTTAAAAAAAAAATCACTTTGTATGCTTTAGTTTCCTAAAAAGTAAACATAAGAAAAAATTGTTTCCAATAGATACTTCATTATACTTCTGTTCTTTTTTAAAAAGCAGAGTGGGAAAATAGTGACACAATGAAAATCAAGGAATCTCAGAGTAATGCAAAATTTAGCTCTTTTTATGTTGCTTGATTTCACTTACTCTTTTCAGTTATTTCCTAGTGTGTGTACTACATCCAAATCTTTAAACATGTTCCTGCATTTTCCATTTTGGAGTTATAGTTATAATTTTCATCACAAACATGCCTGTTTGTCTGTTCTTAAATGATACACATAATCATCATTGTGTCACAGAATGTCCAAGACAACACAAATGAATGTTTGTTGAGTCAATACTTATTCTGTATTTATAGCAGGAAAATACTCTTAGTTGTAAATTATTACAAACTCTCACAACATCTTCATAAATTGTTTTATTTGGAATAATTAAAATATCTTGGCTCAACTGAAACATATAAACTTAAATTTAAAAAACATAAAATAAGAAATTCACTCAGATTATAGAGTAAGTCAATATAAAAGCAATTATTTGTGATTTTCTTCTTTATATTTGATTTTACTTAGTTTTTACTGATTTGCAGGTCAGATGATGAAGATTTTTGTGAGGTAGAAGAAAAAAACATCTATTGAGAAAATGCAATCTAAGAAAAAAAGGCAGAACAACAAAAAACAAAGCCACACATAGACATATAGTTCTAGCTGTGTATGTTTTTCCAATTCATATACAGGTAAGACTATAATATGGATATTTAATATGTAACTTGAAGACTCTACTTGAGATAAGTCAAAAGTTGTTAATTAATATAAGCAGGTTTGTATATAGATAACAACCATACAAATAGTCATCAGTAGAAAATAATAGCTTTTTAAAAGAATATTAAACACTTGAATAATTATCCAAATAGGTTGGAAATGCTTTAATTTCAATAAACCCTAATTAAAATACTTAAACACATGTAAATATCTTTAAAACAGGAATTTAGTTTCAATTTCTAATCTTAAAATATCTTTAGAAAATGATTAGAATGAACTGGTAATGGTATGGAAATATTTAAGTAAATTAATGCTATAACAATCAGAAAAAAATGCACATTCCAAAAGCTTTTATGAAATGGAGAACAAAGAGCAGATTAGGTTTCAAGCAGATAGAAAAATGAAATAGTAGAGGTCAGAGATATTAAATGGATATCATATCATCATTTGATATCCATTTTTATAATGTCTGCCTTAGGTACTTAAATTGGGTATATTATTTGATCAATTTTTTTCAGTAAATTGAGCATATTTCCATTTATTTTGATTCAACAATCTTAGATTGCTTTAGAATTCCTCAGTAGTCTGAGATATATTTAGATGGAACAAACTACAGACCACATGGAATACTCCTTAGTATCATTTAGACTTTCACTGTCAAGATCTAGAGATATATAATCTGAGCTTTACTTATGGAGTTGTGATAAACCATTTTATGTTGAGGTCATAACATACCAGTTTTCCTCTCTTAAATTCACTAAACCAGCTTCCTGGTTTCTCCTTTGGCCATGATGAAATTCTTACCTGTTGCAAAGGAAGAGAAAAAGTAGAAAGTAGGTGAAAATTATGAACAGTATTGCTTATGTACATATAAGTCATTTTCAGTGAGACTAAGAAGCTAAAGAACTTTCTAAATACTTTTAAAGTTACACAAAATGAGATTATACAAAACTCTACACAATGGGATTATGCAAAATGGGTTATACAAAATGAGGTAAAGAGGGAAATTGGAGACAGATCCTGTAAATTGCATGCAGTGAAGATGGAGTCATTTCCTCCCTATTCTCTTGACTGAAAAGGAAAAGGCAGAAACCACCTGGTAAAGGCATACTGAGGACTCTAGGGGAGATTGGTAGAATACTTCCTAACCCTTTGAAAAGGAAACCCTCAATGTGTCAGTCAACATCAGCCTACAAGGCAGGTACCATCTGCATTCCCCAGCCAAGGGAGATATTTGAAAGTATTCAGCCAGGAACCAAGAAGAGATGCTACAGGAAAGTCACTGGTAGGAAGCAAGCCTTATCATTCCCTGCTATGAAGAATAGATCCACATTCATTGTTTTGCTTTGTAAAGATCAGCAAAATTAGGGTATATAAGTCCTCACAACAGGGCACTTGAGTCATCAATTCAAGGGGAGGCATTTTCCATGTTCCCACGTTTCTCCGGAGACTAGGGGAGCTTTATATTGCTTTGCCACATGCCAAGTGGCGCCGGGAGATGGAAGCTGCTTTGTCTACTGTCCCTACTATCCACTTTTTACACAAATGCAACTTTTCTCCTAAAAACAGTCACATGTAAAGCTACTAGCTTCACCTTAAGGAGTTTCTGCACCTCTTTATGTCCACACTATACATGAGGGCTATTACATGAATACAAGTAACGAAAAGAAGTCCCACTTTAAAATGTTTTAAGAATATACTTATGCTAGCAAAAAAGAAATATTTCCTTATAATAATAATCTGCATTTAACTTTCAAGATAGGACTCATGAATATTGATACTGTTAGGGAAAAATGAAAAAATCTATCTAATCGTTAAAAAACACGTACATGAGCCGGGATCGGTGGCTCAGCCTGTAATCCCGCGCCTTTGGGAGGCTGAGGTGAGTGGATTGCCTGAGCCCGCGGGTTCGAGACCCGCCTGGGCAAGCGAGACCTCATCTCCACAATAAATCAAAAATTAGCCGGGGGTGGTAGCGCGC
>CAUYQG010051762.1:0-15337 GCA_963574415.1 Tarsius wallacei | reverse complement strand
GAGACCCGCCTGGGCAACTTGGCGAGACTTCATCTCTACAATAAATCAAAAATTAGCCGGGCGTGGTAGCGCGCGCCTGTAGTTCCAGCTACTTGGAAGGCTGAGGCGGAAGGATCGCCGGAGTCCAGCAGGTCGAGGCTGCACTCCAGTCTGGGCGACAGAGAGAGACTCCAACTCAAAAAAAAAAAAAAGAAGGGCAGGCAAGGGCACAGCCTCGTGAGAAGGGGGGAGTCTGGGAGGGGGCAGCAAGTGGCCGGAGACCAGTGTGGCTGGTGAGAAGAGGGCAGGGATGGCGAGGAGCGACAGAGGCCATCAGGTCAGGCCGGATGAGAGAAGAGCCCCAGAGGGAGAGATCTGTCAGCGCATGCCAAGTTTGGGACGCCTGAGGAATGCAGGTCTTGCCAGTTCTCAAGTGGTACATTGAGGTGGCCCTTGTGGGGAGAGACGCCAACACACTCTCCTGCTTCTGTTTTGACCAGGGCCAGCATCATCAAGGTCACTGTCACTCTGTTGAAGAGTTTCCATTTTGTTCTAAGGATGATGGGAAGGCAAATCCTGGCAGGTTTTAAGTCAGATGAGGCAATGTGCTTTACATTTTAAAACTATCCCAGCACTTTGGGAGGCTGAGACGAGAGGATTGCCTGAGCTCAGGGGTTTGAGACCAGCCTGGGCAACTTGGTGAGCCCTCGTCTCTACAATTAATCAAAAAATAAGCAGGGTGTGGTAGCGGGTGTCTATAGTTCCAGCTACTTGGAAGGCTGAGGCAGAAGGATCACCTGAGCCCAGCAGGTTGAGGCTGGGGTGGCCATGAGCATGCCATTGGACTCCAGCAGCCTGGGCCAGGTTGCTGCCAAGTTCATAATTTTGTCCTTCTTTATGGCAGCATAATATTCCATCGTGTGTATGTACCACCCTTTTTTTTTTTTATCCAGGCCACTTTTGATGGGCAGTATGGTCGACTCAAAGAAAAAAAGGAAAAAATAAAAATAAAAATAACACCGATGCCCCTTGGAAAATCGATTGCAGGGGTGAGGGCGAGTGGGGGTGAGGGAATGTGACCCATCGTCCTGATTTACCGGAGTCGGATGGGTTTCCTGGAATGTGGGACTTTCAGTGACAAAATCAGGACAGTCCGGGCACTGGGCTGAGTTACCAGAAAGCAGAGAGAGGTGCGAGATGGCCCTGGGGGGCTTCGGGCAAGAACTGGGAGTAGCTTCGACCAGGGTGATGGCAGTCGGGGGAAGAGAAATGGTTGGATCTGAGGCAATTTTTTTTAAGTCCTGGAAGATAAAACTTTTATTATTATTTTTTAAATTTTATTTTTAAATTTTTTTTAATTTTAAAGATGTGGGGTAAATTCAGGGTTAGGTATATATATGGTCATTGAACAGGCAGTTTGGGCCTTTCTTTGGTCCCCACCTCGCCTGGTTTGAGATCAGGTGCCTTTATTGATGAAGTGTGCCCCCCTCTTCCCTGGCAGTTTTCCACTACTGCTAATTCTTTTCTTATAGTATTATTATAATTGGTCAGGGTGTGCTTATGAATGAGAACATGTGGTACTCAGTTCTTTGTTTCTGTGATAGATCACTGAGTATTATAGACTCTAAGTCCATCCAGGTTGCTGCCAAGTTCATAATTTTGTCCTTCTTTACGGCAGCATAATATTCCATTGTGTGTACGTACCGCATTTTTTTTTTCTCTAGGCCACTTTTGATGGGCAGTATGTTTTTGCTCTTGTGAATAATGCCGCAAGACAGCTTTTGGAGGAGTGGTGGTGGGAGCTATTGCTTTAAGGAGCAGGTAAGCCGAATCTCAGCTTGATCCGAGTGACGGGCAGGGGCGCCTTACAGGAAAGTTCCCACCTAAGTCTGCAGGTCAGCTGACTGGGGCACCTCAAGTCACCAGCCTCCCCATCTCCAGCGCCTCCCTTGATGGGGGTGGGGCAGGGCCAGTGCTGGCCTCACAGCCTTGCTGCTGGCTGAGGACCCAGTTGTACAGCCTGGCATGTCCCTTTGCAGTGGGTGTGGCTGATGACCTTTTCTAGAGCCTGCATCAAATTTAAGAAGTCATTTGGGAAGATGCTACAGCAGGAGATATGGGTGTTTGTGAAATGGATCACTGTTGCATCCTCTCTGCATGGGGCATCTGTGAGCAGGACGTGAGTGGGAGGTTTGGGGCCATTAGGGGCAAGGCCACTTCCTGTCCCCTATCTCCTGTCCCCAGTGATGGAGCCATCATTCCACCTTCTTTGACATGTCCGACGGTGTCTGCTCTCTGCCCTAACCTCGCCTGCTGGCCTGCTGCGCAATTGGTTCTTTGCTCAGGGCGTGATCCAATTTGCAAGGCCATCCGTGAGGTCTTCTGTACCGAAAAGATAATGGGGTTCTCTCCCAAGCCCCAAATGAAGTTCAAAAGAAAAATATGTTAAGCAGTAAAATTTAATTCTACTTTTGAAAATGACACCCGGCTTTTCTATTTTTATTTTTGAGTCTGGATCTCACTTTGATGCTCAGGCCGGAGTGCAGTGGCAGGATCACAGCTCACCACAGCCTCAACCTCCTGAGTTCAGGCGATTCTCCCGCCTCAGTCTCCTGAGTAGTTAAGACTTCAGGTGCGCACTACCACTCCTGGCAAATTTTTCATTTTCGTTTTATTTTATATTTTATAGAGATGAGGTCTCATTGTGTTGCCTAGGCTGGTCTCGAAATCCTGGGCTCAAGTAATTCTCTTGCCTCAGCCTCCCACAGTGCTGGGATTACAGACATGAGCCTTTGCAACCAGCTGAAACACAACTTTATTTATTTATTTATTTATTTTTTTTTTTTTTTATTTATTTTTTTTTTGAGTTGGAGTCTCACTCTGTCGCCCAGACTGGAGTGCAGTGGCCGCTCCCCGCCACCGCAGCCTCGACCTGCTGGGCTCCAGCGATCCTTCCGCCTCAGCCTTCCAAGTAGCTGGAACTACAGGTGCGCGCTACCACGCCTGGCTAATTTTTGATTTATTGTAGAGATGAAGTCTCGCCAAGTTGCCCAGGCGGGTCTCGAACCCGCGGGCTCAGGCAATCCACTCACCTCAGCCTCCCAAGGCACGGGATTACAGGCTGAGCCACTGAGCCCGGCTGAAACACAACTTTATATATTATGATTAAATTATGTTATTTTGAGGTGTTTTCTCCTTGGGAGGTGTATTCCTTCTTTGCCAAACCTTGGTTGCAGCTAGCTGTCTGTTAAGGAATCCTGTGCCGAGTGCTCAAGTACCTGTCATTCCTGCTGTTCAACACCACGGAGGCAGGAATGAAGCGGGTATGACTTGATGGTTCCTGTTTTCCTGATGAAGAAATGGTGACTCAGAGAGATGAAGTTTGCCTGTGTTCACACAAGAAATTTGCAGCTCAATTCGAAGGCAGGATTTGATTCCAGGTTTTCCTCTCTTAATCTCGTATCTACCTACCCACCCATCTATCCATTCATTCATCCGTCGATCATCTATGTTTCCACCTATTTAGCTAAGTAGCTATCTATAATCCATTTGTCCTCTATCTACCTATCAGTCATCTATGTATCTATCTGTTCACCCATCTATAGCTATCATTTGTCTATCTATCAATGTCCTTCCATCAATCTATATCTATTATCTTTCTAGTTATCTATCATTTTTCTCTATTATCTATCTATCCATCTATCTATATGTCATTATCTATCTGTCATCTCTCTCTCTCTTTCTCTATCCTTCTATCTATCTACCCATCTATGCATCTGTCTGTTATCTCTCTGTTCATCTGGTCCCGTGTGCCCACTCCCCTCTGCCCCTTTGTCTCTCACCCTGACTCTGAACTTCTTGAGGCCTGGTGTTATGTATTCTGGAGGGTGGCCTTATAACTTATCGCCCCATCAAGGGCACTTGGGGGAATAAAAAGAGGTGCTATTAATAATGAGACAGAGCCGGTCTCGGTGGCTCAGCCTGTAATCCTGTGCTTGGGAGTCTGAGGTGAGTAGATTGCCTGAGCCCGCGGGTTCGAGACCTGCCTGGGCAACTTGGCGAGACCTCATTTCTACAATAAATTAAAAAAAAAAAATTAGCCGGGGGTGGTAGTGCGTGCCTGTAGTTCCAGCTACTTGGAAGGCTGAGGCGGAAGGATCGCCAGATCCCAGCAGGTCGAGGCTGCGGTGGCCGGGAGCATGCCACTGCACTCCAGTCTGGTTGACAGAGTGAGACTCCCACTCAAAAAAAAAAAAAAAAATGAGACAGACTAACACTGTTCTGAGCACTGGGATGAGTGGTGAGTGGTGGCACTGGGGTGTGTATTTCTCCCCATTCCTTGGTACCTCTCATGGACTCTGTGAAGGTGTGTTGAGTGTGTTTTATCAACAGTCCTCAGAAGGGGTGGTAAGAAATGGTTTGTTTTACATAGAGAGAAACCGCATCACAGAGGAATGATTTAGAAAATCACAGAGAGGAACTCAGTGGGGAGGGAGGCCAAGCCTCTCTTGTAGAATCCTCAGGTTTGGCTAACACAAAGCTCCCTGCAGCATGCATTCCTGTGCAGATGCTAAGCTCCAGACCAGGAAGAAACTTGGAGTAAAGACATAATAAAAGAGTCATAGCTGAAGCGACATCTCGTGCCTTGGCTAAGCCCTATATGCCTTGTCTTACTTATTCCTTAAGAAAGGTGTGATTATTATAGAAAAGGAAAATGAGGCTGCTGCAGCCACACAAGTCGCCTTTGCAACATGGCCACCGGAGCCCCATAGGCTCGCACAATGCTTGCTTTCTTCCTCAAAGGTGCAGTGGAGTAATACTATGTATTTTCCATTTAGCAACCTCTTCAGTAAGTTTTCCGGAGATCTTAAAAAGAACAGTTAACATGCACTTAGAAGGAAGAGCTTTAATCTCATAAATATGTTCAATGCACCAAAACAGCCAGATGAAATAACCCAGACTCATCACTTGCCTCAGGACCTCACCCCTTAGATACATGAAAACAAATCACAAACTATGCTGGAGAATGAATGAGCAATTCTGAGGAGGGAAGACTGGGTCAGATCAGACGGGACTTCAGCCCTCTTCAGTGGGAGGAGGGGAAGATAACTGCAGGGGACAGAAAAAAAAAATGGTGGGGAGAGAGGGAGGGGAAACAAGAAAGGGGGAGGAGGAGGGAAGGGGGAAGGGAGGAGAGAGACAGAGAGAGACTGAGATTGATGGCAAAGGACAGCCCCAAGCAAACTGTATCAAGTTCATTTCTGGTACCTGGTGCCCTCCCCCTTTTTTCAACCACCACCATTTTGTCGCCTGGCAGAGTGTGAGGTGCCAGGCTGGTTACAAAGCCCCCACCAAGAGCAGCCCCATCATCTGGAGGCTTACTTCCCCTGGGCCACCCCTCTTGCACCCCAGGCCTGCCTGGGCTGCAGGCATCCTGTCTAACACAGTTTAGATCTTGTCTCTGGAGTTCTGCAAAATGGTGTCTGCCGAGTTTGCGGAGTCCCCGCCGGATGAGCAGAGGGTGGGTGCCCTAGGGAGCCGGCACTGGCCTGAATACTCTGATCTCCCAGTTCTGATGGCATGTCCCTCGGGTGACCTACAGGCCCTGGCACCTCCATTGCCTCTCACCAAAAAAAAGTATCCCTGGAAAAGAGAGAGAGAGAGAAAGAGAGACAGAGAGGGGGGAAAAAAAAAGCCCAGTGGTTGTGTAAATATTCTTCCTTGAAAATGTGAAACTCACATGCCCTCTGCTGGGCGAGGCGGGAAGGGGGAGGAAGGGGAGTGGGGAAAGGCGGGAGGGAGAGCTCATAGAAGCCCGGGCCTGCCGGCTTCCTGCGGGATTCGTGGGCATAGCTCAGGGCAAGAGAGCCCGTCTGAGCTGTTCTAGGCAAGGCGGAATAAAAACCAGAACGGAAACCTCTGACAAGTAAATCATTCACTTGGGGAGAACCGACAACTTCTCTTGGATTCTTGTTTTTCCTGTTCCTGAAATTGTTGGGTTTGATAGGAAGGAGAGAATCAGGATTTTTTTTTTTAAAGGCAGGGCAATTGCTGGCACCGCCAACTTATTCATCAAGACAAAGGGTTTGGGGTCTCAGGGGAGTCCTGGCAAAAAATATGCTCAGGGCATAGAGACTGTAGCTGAATTATCAAGACATTCTGAGAGTGAAAGATGGTGCTATTAATAAAATGACACCAGGACAGCAGGTGTAACCTAGGAGTGTCCCAGGCAAATCGGGCCACCTAGTTTTGCACTGTTCAAAGAGAATTTTCCAGGAGGATAAGAATGTTCTGTATCTGTGCTGTGGTATACTACCCACATGTGGCTGTTGAACACTTGACATGCAGCTGGTGCAACTGTGAGGAGATACATTTTTAGCTTTAGTGATGTTTGTTATTCTAAGTTTACATTTAAATATTTGCACGTGTCTAACGGTTAACATATTGAACAGTAGAGTTTTGGTCTTATTATCCATAAGAACAGACCAGAACCCCTGTTGACAGCAGCTAACATCCCAGAAATAGGCTTGCTGGCTGAGAGAGGCCCCCAAGACCAATTTGTTGAATGAATAGTAATTCAGTAATCAAAAGTCACTGTGCTCAGTCTCCACAGAGGGTAAATCCAGACCACCTTTTGGAGACTTGTAGGAACTTCCAGAAACAACTTTCCCCAGGGAGAGCCGAGATAGCAATGACAATTCCTGTAAAATATCCAAGGCCAGTCCCCAGTCTGAACATGAGCTCATGTGTGTGGCACTGGCTTCAGCAGCTAGAAAGGTTACTTGTGACTTGTTTTTATGACTTCCCTGGTAGTATCCTGAAAGCTGGCAGAGTTTCTGCCTGGTCAGAAGCCTCTTGCATTTGAAGTTTCACCAGTAACTTAATTTTTTTTAATCTCCTAGTGTTACAGATTTTGAAAAAGGCGTTTTGTTTCTAATTATAAATTCCTGGGTGATGTCACAAAGTCCCCAAACACCCAGTGGGGCTGCACTGAATAGGGAACGACAATATGCTAACAAGTTAACTGGAGGTGTCAGAAAGCAATGATGAAAAACAGCACAGTTGGGGAAAATGTTTCCAGCCTGTGTTCTGGTTTTAGCAACTGCATGGGAAGAGATAAGACACACATGGCTTTTATAAGGAGACATCAGGCTCTCTAGGGGATGAGAGGCAGGAAGAAAGAATTGGGCCGAAAACACCCAATCATCACATATTCACAGAGCAAGAGATTACCACATAGCAAAGGAAGCTCTTCAATCAAGCCCTCTGGGGCAAAGATTCAGTGGGCTGTGGGACAACTTGACTTCAACTAGATGGTATTTGAATAATCTGCTAGAGAGAAAACAGAGATAGCACACATTGTCACATTTAGCGCTGAAACTCTCTCGGTTTGACTATGAGTAATGTTCAGCCATGCCCGTGCCCGGGGGGTCAGGCCTACACTCACTAGAAACAAGTGGGGAATTGAAGCAATTATTCAGATAATCCGTAGACAGAGCTACTGGCTAGGGTTGCATCCCTGATTTAGCCCAGAAACAGTAACACTATTATAAGTTGTGGGTGATTTGTGGGGCTATCTTGAATTTGTTAAGGAAAGGAGATTACAGAAAAACCCAGAATGCCAATGGGATCCATTCAGGTGGAGTCATACAGACAGAGTAAAATGGGAAATGGGGGGCCTCCCACCCCAAAAAGGAACGTCTTGCTTTCGGCCAAAATGGAAAGAAAACTTTGAGTTTAAATTTTGCAGATGGTTCAGGACTCCCCGCCACTGTTTTCACATGTGTGGTTGATACATTTCATGTTGGATCATATGTGCACCAAAAGTCAAAAAGTGGCAAAATAACCCATGAAGAATTTTGAGATAATGTGAATACAATAATATTAATTACAACTGTCACTTTAACTAGTTCCTTTTCCTGATTTTCAGCGGGCTAACCAGTGGGGGAAATATGCTTCTTGTTTTCAGCTGTTAAAGCTCCTTTGAACAGAATATCATTTACCTGCCTGTAATGGAAAACCCAAATGCCAGCAGATAAGATTTATTTTTCCCATTCAGTGAGAAATCCAAAGGTAGGTAGCTGCCTGTGCTGATGTGGCGTGGATTTTAAGGCCAGACCTGGTTTTTCCTTGATAGTCACATATCCTTCCAGGTAGTAGAAAGGGAAGAGTGCCAAAGGGATCATTGGAGTTTGTGCTCCCACAGGCTACTCCACCTCCACCTTTAAGGAGCTTTTTGGGAAGTTCCGCCCAGTGACTTCTGACATCTCACTGGCCAGAAGTCTGTTAAATGGCCATGTCTAGTCACAAAGGAGGCTGGGAAATGTAGTTTAAAAACTCTTCCATCCCCCCCCCCAATTAAAGTTGAAATTCTGTTACTAACAAAGAAGGCTGGATATGGGGGTAGGTATTAAGCAGACTTTACCATGTCAATGAATCTTAATACAAGACAAACAAGTAAAGAAACTAAAATTTTTATTTGGTTTTGCAAAAATCACCCTAACTCAGTGGATTATATAAGCAACTTTTATTTGAATCTAATTAACCATGTAACAAAACAATGATTATGTGTCATAATTAAATATGTCTACCAAGGAGAATAGTTAGTTAAGGAGGATGTGTGCAGTTCTCTAAGAATGGGAGCAGTATTCTTATTGGATGATCTTCACTACATTTCTCTTGGGGGTTTTAAATAAATTAGGCATGTCTTTATCCATCAGCAACTCAGTCTCCCTCTATTAGAATCTGAGCTGAGTAGTGTAGTCCTGAGGACTAAATAAAGAGCTTCAGTCATAGTTTCCTAAACCTGAAATGCACTGTCTAGAGCAAGTTCAACTTCATTAGCGATTTGAAGAGCGATTTATTGAGCTGAAGGGAAACCCTCTGAACGGAGTGTGTCTACTTTGATTTGAGTAACTAAAGAGGCCACGGCATTTGAGCAGTGACTGGGTCCAGTCTGAAACAGTTTCTTTGTGAGTCAGCTGTTATTAGTGGTGGTTGAAAGGATGGGATGACAGGGAGGGCTGGGAGTGTAGGCTGTGACAGGGAATGGGGGTCGATCGTGCAGGGGCTCGTGTGTACATCAGCAGGCTGCATTTCAGCCTGTGGCTCAGGGTGGTAAACTTCAGAGCCAGGCAGCAACGCCGGTCATGAGGCTGGTCGTGGGCGGGAGACAGGGAAGGAGCAAAACCACAGGACTGCCAGGCACCCGACTCCCCATGGCAACGGCCACCACTTGGCTCCGAAGAACTGACTTCAGGGGAGACTGAAGACCCAGGGCACCAGTCAGTTGTATTGTCCAGGAAAGCCACCACATCTGAATATTTATATGAAATCTGATTTGATAATACTGAATTAAATTTTTTTTTCCACATCTGATGAATTTTATTAAAGTTTTGTATTCCTTCACAAGCCCTGAAGATCTAAATGAAGGTCTTCAGGAATCCACATTGCAATCTACCCTGGCCTGGCTGATTCCTTCCATGTACCATTGCGTTTCTTTTTTTTTTTTTTTCTATTTTTTATTTTTAAAAAAATTTTAAAGATGTGGTGTGCAATTCAGGGTTAAGAATACACATATTCATTATGCAGGTACCCTTGTTAATGAGGTGTGCCCCCCGGATTAAATTTTATAACGCTGGGTCAAATGCTGAACAAAGATGGCAACTGTTTATGGACACTAGGAAGTCTCTGAGCCGAGGAGGACATGGATGCTCACTCTTCCTCCTCTTGCTCATCCTCCTTCTCCTTCCCCTCCTCTTTCTCCTCTTCCTTTTTTTTCCTCCTCCTTCTCTCCTCTTTCTCTTCCTCCTCCTCCTCCTCCTCCTCCTCTTCCTTCTCCCCTCCCTGCCCCCTCTGACATGAGGACTTCCTCGGCAGCCAAGGAAAGAATGCTCCAGAATGGAGAAGGGGGAGGCACAAGGTAGATGGGCTGGGCATCACGCGAGGGCAGCAAAGCCAGGCGGGATTTTCTGCTCACAGTCAAAATCCGATTGGTGGAGAGCTGGAAGGAAGGTAATGGCAGGAAGGACAGGAGGGCAGGCTGGATTCTAGAACAATTTTCCAGGCAGAGTCACAGGATTAGAGTCCGACTGGATAAAGCACAGGCTCTGCTTGGGAAAGCGGGGTTTGAGGAAGGGAGTGGTTTTGTTTAAAGTAAAAGTTACAGTCTGGCGTCTTAGCAGCTGAATCTACTCCACAGGTATTTTTTATTGATCACGAGGAATTAACACTTCTTTTCATTAATTTTCAAGTCTTTAAAAAATGTGAGCACTGATATTCAAATCTAGATTTCCGGCTCCTTTTGGGGGAACAAAACCTGAGAATATTAGCCCTGGATTCCAATCAGGCAACAAGAGCCGGAGCTGGGGATAGGGGTCAGCCTTGGGGGTGAGGGGAGGAACAGGGACCCCTGTATTTCTTTTACTCTCCTGGCTCCTGTAAGTATTTGAGCTGTGACCCCTGAGGGAACTGGTTGTGCAAGTCATGGGCACACACGAGATCACTCAGGCAGAACAAGAAGTTAAGACTTCCAGGCAACAACCACATTTCGGGACAGACAGAATGGGGGAAGATTGCCAAGGGATTAGGACCAATGAAAAGCAACAGGACACAGAAGAATAGAAGCTCCAAGCGGGGAGCCTGCCGCCCAGGGCCAGACGGAGTCCAGCAGCCCAGCGGCCACATGGCGGGGGAGGGGAGGTCAGAGCCTGTTCACAGTCAGAGGAAAAGTTCGGAGCTCAAATGGCCGATTCTCTGTATTTGCCCTAGAGAAATGAAGTTCTCACCAGCTCACAGAGAGACAGGGAAGAGAGGGCCCTTTATTGCATCATTGTTTATGACAGAGAAGAGCTAGAAACAACCTTAGTGTCCATCAGTAGTCATGGACAAATAAACCATGGTGTATCTGCGCTGTGGAGACCCGTGGAAAAGTTAAAAAAGATAAATTACACTGAAAATCTTCCAAACCAAACAAGCAATACATATGCGTCTCCCCTTCCCCCCTCCCCTCTCCCCTCTCTTCCCCTTCCCCCTACCGCCCCCCCATTCCCCCGATTCTCCTGTTCTCCTGCTTCTCATCACACCCACAACACTAGATATCCTTGTTAAACGGGAAAGTTTCTAAGGTCGGGAATAAGTGGTTCAAGAGGTATTTATTTACCTTTATTGTCAAGCTGTTAATTATTATTTAAACTAGAGAAATGCAGTTCTATATCGCTTGTGCAATTAAAAATTAACTGAAAGCACAGAACAATGGATTTGGCATTTTGCAAGGGCGTTTCAGCAGTGGAAATAGATCACCACAGGGTGATATAAAGAGGCAGGAATTAGATTTAAGGGTAAGGGGAACATAAGACAGCAGCATGGCTGGGATGGGGAGGAGAGGGTTGAGAAACCTCTGTTGTTTGCTTTTGACTAGAGTGACCCAGAAGCGCCCCAAAACGGTGTTTTGGCTTCTCCTGAGAGGGCACTGCTTCCACAGTGGAACCGTGGATCTTACTTCTGAGCTGAGATCATGCACTTTACAGAAAAGTCTAGAAGGAAATTGGTAGAAAATAAAAATTGATTGGTAGGATCAAACTATGATCCCTGTATAAAGGAAAATGTTAATGTCCACCAATAGGGAACTAATTAAATGCTATAATAACCTATGGAGTAGGCCATTAGATCTTATTAAAAATCATGTTTTACTAGTTTAAAAAAATTTAAAACATGGGGAGTTTAATTTAAAAATAAATACATGCTACAAAAATTTTTGTGCAGTTGACTGCTTACAAAATAGTATTTATTTACAAGAAAAAAAGAAGGAAGATCACTTAAAATGTTAACACTCTCTGGGTGATGGGGAAATTGATTTTATTTTTTGTGCATTTCTGTTGATACAACCATTTTCTATCAATCAACATTATTGCTTTCATAAATCCCCAAAGGAACTGTTTTTGAAACTAGTCTGAAAACCACTTCGGAGGGAAAACAGCCGAGGAAGGATTCCTGCTGGCCAAGAAGTGGGCAGGCTGGCCTGGGTTTGGACTTTGGGGGCCTGCCCTTACCTTTTGCCCAAATATCAAATGTCAGGGTTCTACATAGTTAAAAGGACCTGAAAGATCAACTCCCCCATCGATGGGTGACAAGAGTCAGCTCTTCCGGACTCCCAACACATGGGGCTGTTGTGTGTTTTTAAGTTTACAAGAGAAAACACAGAACACGAATGAGGTATGGCCCCTCCTCCTCAGGCTAGCCCTGAGCAATCCCAGCACTTTGGGAGGTGGAGGCAGGAGGATTGCCTGAGTCCAGGGGTTCAAGACCAGCCTAGGCAACTTGGCAAGACCTCAACTCTACAAAAATAAATAAAAAAATTAGCCAGGTGTGGTGGTGCATGCCTGTGGTTCCAGCTACTTGGAAGGCTGAGGCGGAAGGATCTCCTGAGCTCAACAGGTTGAGACTGCAGTGGCTGTGAGTGTGCCACTGTACCCCAGCCTAGGCGACAGAGTGAGACTCTGACTCAAAAAAAAAAAAAGGAGTACCCTGCAGAGAGAAGGACTCTGCTCCCATCTCCCACGCTGAATCCCTTCCTTTCCCAGCATGGCAGGATTCCCCCATGCAGCCTCGTGATTAAGCCTGTAAATGTTGGAATCAAACATGCCCATCTGGAATCATTGCTCTTTTGCTTAACAGTTCTGTGCCTTCTGGCAAGTTCCGTAACTTCTTTGTACCTCAGTTTTCTCATGTGTGGAATGGGGACGCATAGCCCCCCACTGGGTTCCTCTGAAGACTACATGGAATAAAATACATAGATTAGAACATGTCTCAATCCTTGATTCCATGATTTTATTCTCAGGTTATATAATTTTGTTTTCTTCTCACTCTACCTTATGGCCATAATTCAGGTGATAAAATAAGAAAAGACAGTTTGGAAAGAAAGATATATACATATTTTGTGTGTGTAGAGACGAGGTCTCACTCTGTCACCCAGGCTGGAGTACAGTGGCATGATCACGGCTCACCACAGCCTCGAACTCGTGGGCTCAAGCGATCCTCCCACCTCAGGCTCCCAAGTAACTGGGAATACAGGTGCATACCACCATGCCCGGCTTATTTGTTGACTTTTTGTGGAGACAGAGTCTTGCAATGTTGCCCAGGCTGGTAAAGAACTCCTGGCCTCAAGTGGTCTTCCCACCTCGGCCTCCCAAAGCACTGGGATTACAGGCATGAGCCATCACGCGTGGCCAAAAATCCTCTTTTTTTTTTTAGTTGGAGTCTCACTCTGTTGCCCAGACTGGAGTGCAGTGGCATGCTCCCAGCCACCGCAGACTTGACCTGCTGGGCTCTTGAGATCCTTCCGCCTCAGTCTTCCAAGTAGCTGGAACTACAGGCACACGCTACCGCGCCCGGCTAATTTTTGATTTATTGTAGAGATGAGGTCTCGCCAAGTTGCCCGGGTGGGACTCAAACCCTCAGGCTCAGGCAATCCACTTGCCTCAGCCTCCCAAAGTGCTGGGATTACAAGCTGAGCCACCGAGCCTGATCAAAAATCCTCTTTTTAATCTGCAGATTTTCCTTTGAAAAGCAAAACCTCCAAATTCTAGGTTTGTGTTCATTTGAACTCAATGAATACATTTGTTGAACATTATTACCTTCCACAGGGTATGCTTAAACTTCCTTTCAGGTAGCAAATGGCAAAGTGCTGTTCCTGTTCATGGGTCCCTGTTTTGGAGACTACACTCGGGACCACAGGCTCCTAGTCCCCCACTGTGAAGTGACCACCTTTGCAGCTGCTGTCTTTGCATACTAGGAAATGCCTCTCCCGGAGGCCAGTGAGTGTTATTATTATTAAAGAGGTCGTTGTGACTCACTCTTCCTCCCTGCTTCACCAGCACACAAGGGAGAAATTTATCCGTCCAACATGTCATAAGATTTGGGGGTTGTTGCTTTAGAAAACATAATACATTTTTGTTTTTTAAGTCAGAGTCTCACTCTGTTGTCCAGGCTGGAATACAGTTGTACCATCACGGCTCACTGCAGCCTCAACCTTTTGGGCTCAGGCGATCCATCCCCTTCAGCCTCCTAAGTAGCTGTGACTACATGCGTGTGCCACTACACATGGCTAATCTTTTGATTTCTCATAGAGACACAGTCTCGCTATGTTGTCCAGGCTGGTCTCGAACTCCTAGACTCAAAAAATCCTCTTGCCTTTGCCTTCCAAAGTGCTGGGATTACAGATGTGAGTCACTGTGTCTAGCTCAGAATCCAAGTTCTTAACCATGACTCCAAGTGTATCACACATAAAAGACAGCATAATTATGCGTGTGGGGTTGCCCATTGCACTTTCTTGAGGCTTTTCTTATTTACCACTCCCCCAGACCCGAATTCAGGGACAACACTCAATTAACTGAGGAATAAACCAGTTCCCCGCTCATCGAAGAGGCGAGGGATAGCGTTGTCCACTTCATTTTTTTTCAGAGTTTTCCCACACACTCATCATTCCAAGTGGAAACAGATGATGCCCACTCAGTTCATAAGACAAGCAAACATGTAAACTGAGAGGGCAGCGGTAAACACAGGAAATCATTTCACCCTGGGAATATCCCAGAAGCCACGTGTGAATAATTGCTTCATGTTCAGCTGGACACAGGCTGACTCCCGGAGTGACTCACGTATGTAAATGCCTCACACACCCCCTGCCTTTCCAGAGCGCTGACTTCACAGCATGAATCAGCCAGTCTTCACAGCACAGAGTTCCTCATTGCCAGCCCTTGCTCCTCTCTTTCTGTCCTACCCACATCCAGCCCAACAGCCAACCCTGCCCACCCCACCTTCTAAATGGAATCTGAGCACTCTTCACCACGCTGCTGCAGCACTGAGGTCAAATTCCAGTCGCCTCTGAGCTGGGTCATAGCAATAGCCTCCAAACTCCTCTCACAGTTTCCTTTACTGGAAAGTTAGGAGCAGAGTTGTGACCTCATCTGACTTCTGATTTTTTTTTTTGAGTTGGGATCTCACTTTGTTGCCCAGGCTAGAGGGCAGTGGCATAATCACAGCTCACTGCAGCCTCGACCCCCTGGGCTCAGGTGATCCTCCTGCCTCAGCCTCCTGAGTAGCTACAGGCATATGCCACCATGCCCAGCTAACTTTTTAAAGCACACATTTTTTTTTTTTGAGTTGGAGTCTCACTCTGTCGCCCAGACTGGAGTGCAGTGGCCGTTCCCGGCCACCGCAGCCTCAACCTGCTGGGCTCCGGCGATCCTTCCGCCTCAGCCTTCCAAGTAGCTGGAACTACAGACGCGCGCTACCACGCCCGGCTAATTTTTGATTTATTTTACAGATGAGGTCTCGCCAAGTTGTCCAGGCAGGCCTCAAA
>CAUYQG010051760.1:0-36699 GCA_963574415.1 Tarsius wallacei | reverse complement strand
CATGCCCGGCTAATTTTTTTGATTTATTGTAGAGATGAGGTCTCACCAAGTTGCCCAGGTGGGTCTCGAACCCACGGGCTCAGGCAATACACTCACCTCAGCCTCCCAAGGCGCGGGATTACAGGCTGAGCCACCGAGCCCAGCTGAGTTTTTTTTTTTTTTTTTTTTTAAGTTTAGGCTATTATTTTTTGCCTAAAATACCTTAAAACCTGTTGTTACAATTTCTGGCTATGGACAAAGTCTTCCACGGAACTCAGTTCATGATTGCAGTCATAATGTAGCATGACTCGTAAGTGCTATCAGTTCTGGCACAAGTGAGTGAACCCTTCTAAAATGAGATTTACGTCAGGTTAGCTATATTCATAATTTGTGCAGAAAGGGCAACCCTAAAAACTGTCATGGCCCAGATACAGAGGTAATTATGTTCACCCTTCTGCCTTCTGTCATGTCACACATGGCACAGAGGTAATTATGTTCATTGCATTCTGAGGGCTTCATTAATTTAGAAAGGGCATGGAGGAAACAGTGAGTCAACCCTATCTAGAGATCTGCTGGGATTTATTTATAGAGCAATATATTGCATCCTGATTTTTCTCAGGCATCTATGATTCTATAAGTCTCCATTGCAGAATGGAGAATTTTTCTATTATCTTGCTCTTCTTTCCTTTCCATCTTCAAGGCAAGCTGGCATTAAGATCTGATACTAGAAATTACCACTAAAAACACCCCAAACTTGTTGTGTCCGTCGGATCCCACAGAGAAAGCAGAGACTCTCAGACTGGAGGTACATGGAAAGTGGTGCCGGTGATGTCAGTAGAGGAGCTAGGAAATGGCTTTAGGCGATTCAGCCAACAAAAGAATTGCCTTACACGTCAAAATGTGCCAGGATGGCAGCCACTCTCTTCCACTCTCTTCTTTCCTTGGGAATTTTTAAGGAACTCAAGAAGCAAGCCCTTGTTGCAATTCCCTCCTTATCTTTGATGCTGCACACATGCAGCTCTGACACGCATTATATTATTAGTTCCTACTTTCTCGATTTTAATTAAAAACAGGAATGAATTATTTTAATCTACCGTTTTTAAGAGTCAGCATTATTGCATGTGATTATCTGCTGAAATGGAGTTGGCACAGAAAAATAATGATATTTAAACTATTATCTCTACTATTTTACTTTGCTCTTCCAGCAAATCTTAATTTATTTCAAAAATCTCCTCTTTACACATGATCCTAAGTAAATAGGCATTTATCTGGTAGATCAAGAATCTAAATGTTAGCCTTTCAAGTGTTGTTATTTGAGCTGTCTTCTGTCATTAAAAACCTTAAAATCTCCTAGCATTTACAACTGCACACTGTTTTACAAAATTCCACATGCAAATGACATAGTTTTAAAGATACCCAATAAGTCTTCTATAAACCTAGGGTGACCGTGTGGCTCTTTATTTTGCCCAGGACAGTACTTGTATACCCCTATTACCCTGGGCCAATCATAAATAGTAACTCTTTTCACTTCCAGAAGTGTCTTGGTTTAGAGGATAACTTATATGGTCACCCTACTTACAAGCCAACTTAATTCAATTATAGAAATTGTTAGGAAACAAATAATATTTCATTTTGGTATTAAGGAAAATAGAGGTTTTGATTGGTCAATGCATACTTTCAACTAGGCCAGTGGCTTTGATTGCACGTCAGAATCACATTTAAATCACTGATAAACCAATTAAACACAAATTTCTGGATGCATCAGTATTTTTTAAAGCTCTGCGGATAATTCTAACATTCAGGCAAAGTTGAGAACTACAGGATTTATGTAGTTTGTGCATTTACATTTACTTTTTTCATATTATTCAAAGGTATTTTAAATATATATTTAAAAGTTTGTCTATCTAATTTTCCAACTAATTATGTACAACAGATAAAATAAATGAATACTTTAGAAGCAACTACCATAAACAATGGGTTAGATGTCCTAGAGATCAATTAAGTCACAAAGATAAATCTAATAATCAGGCTATTTTTTGTTTTTTGCTAAATTTCGGCAAATAGTTAAAACTTTTGAGTGGTAAGTGTGTGCCTTAGAAGTCAGCTTGTAAATAGTTGATGCAGTTGCTCTTTTATATACAGATAAGAGGCAATTCTAAAGATGGGTATTGCCTTGGGAATTGTAAAAGTCATTCATAATTAATTCAAGAGTACCTGGTTCAGAATATTCTGTTGAGAAATATACAGTGACGATATTTTGGAAATGGATCTGAATGTCCATTTGTAGCTGCTATAACAAAATACTTTGGACTGGGTAATTTATAAAGAACAGGAATTTGTTGCTTCTAGAGACTGACAAATCCCAGATCAGGGCACTTGCACATTCAGTGTCTGGCAACAGCTGGCTTTTTGCTTTAAAGATGGCCTCTTCTTGCAGCATTCGCATTTGCCAAAGGAGCAAGGAAGCTTCCTCAAAGCCTCTTTTATAAGGCATCACAACCCTCATGACCTTGTAACCTACTAAACACTCCACCTTTTAATACTATCACACTGGATATTAGGTTTTGACATAAGAATTTTGGGAAGATACAGCATTTAGACTATAGCACTGAACATTCATCATAGTATAGAATTTGTTAGCGCCTAGGAGTGGGATCTACAAAATCACAAAGGGTTTTGGAGTTTCCTACCTCGGGGAACAAAAAGTAGCATGGTAACTTTTATATATACATTTCCTAGGTTGGGAGAGCTCCCCAGGACAAACCCTGCAGTAAGTTGGGTCAGGTCATTTCGTGCTTAAGGCATTCATGCAAACGTGTTAAATACTTTAGAAGAAAGGGAGAGTCTTCAATACTAAGTTTTTACTTTTAAATCAAGTTTTCACTGTTTAAAGATGCTTTTATTAAGCTTATGATCACTTCTCAGCCCCAGCAAACCATTACTTTTACTTTGAATGTCTTTAACAAATTGCCGCTTCATTTTATTTTGATTTAAAGATTGATCTCTTCTCCTTCCTCTCCCCAATTATTATACTTTGAAGAAATGGACATGTTACACACAGTTCTCCATAAAGAAGTCAAGGTCAGTTTGTTCTACAATTTTTTAGAGCAGATGATATTTTATAACAAAGTTTCCTCGGAGACCTTCAGGTGAAAGTATTTAGCTGTATTAAGATTACATGACTTCAAAAAGACCCAGAGGAAGCATTTGAAAGATCTCAAAACTCAAGATAATGTACCATATGTTAGAAGGAATTTATCTCAACCCAATATGCTTTTAAAAAGATAGAAATTAACTTCTTTGAAGAATTTATTTTAGCAAAAGATACTTTTGGAAGATCAGTTTTACCTAAAGCATATAGGAATAAGCTGATTTTAACCTCTTTCACTTGTGACCTGATATTCATATAATCAAATACACATGCCTAAGGATGACTTACTGGGCCCTGAGAGTTTGAAAATGAATGTGTTCAAATATGAATATTTTAGGTGGTTCTCAAAGTGTGATTCCTGGGCCAGCAGCACCGGGATTACCTGGGAACTTATTACAAATGCAAATTCTTGATCCCCAATCAAGACCTACTAAATCAGGTCTCTGGTATGGTGCTCAGCAATTTGTGTTTTAACAAGCCTTCTAGATGATTCTGATGTACCCTAAAGCTCGAGGTTTCTGAGGATTGAATTGTGAGGTTAGTGAGATAAGGAAAAAATTACTTGGTAAGCTAGATGATGTAAAAACTTGACTAGTTTCACTGTGTCTCTTTAAGAATTCATTTGTGGAATGCATGTTAAAGATTGTACATGCCCATGGATGGCTAATTGCTTATTGTTGTAGAACAATAGGATAATTTTTGTGAGCAAATTTTCATGTAACTTGTGTGCATCTGCTTCATCTTGCTTAATTTCTTTTTTATTTTTCTCAATGAATAAATGCAGTGCACATTTTAACAATAAATATCTAGCTAACAGCTGATCCTTTGAATATGTCTTTTGCTTCTATTTAAGCTATATAAATTCCTTTTTAATATAAAGATTTATTGTATAGTTCATGTCTTAGATAAACACACAAGACTGAGCAGTAGGTTTCCTGTGACTTTTTAAACCTCTAATATCAGTTTTTTCTAAATACATAATCAATAAAAAAATACAGTGTTAGCACATAGGAAGCATATCACTGAACAAAACAGGCAAGGATTCCAGCCCTTGTGGCTTTACTTTCTTGTAAATTTCACATACTATAAATCTAATGTAAAAGCAACAGTCAAAATTGCTTGAACTGATGACTTTTGTTTTATTGTGATAGACATTTTTAGTTTAAATGTATCAGTCTGAGATTCTTTATAGAGCTGATAACATTGTCTATAATGTATCTTTAATTTGAGAATCTGTCCGGGTCTTTCAACTTAAAGTTTCTATCTTTGGTCTTTGTCCCCATGAATCTAGTAACTGTCTTGTTTCTTTGGTCAGAACTTTTAACTATGAGTTCAGAAATGGTAGACTCAAAAGTATTCAATGGCTTACAATAGAAATGCCACCTGAGACCAATCATTTTTGGCCAGGACTTTTCTGGGATTTAGGTGTCAGAATCAAGGAGAAGAAATTCTCAATAAATATGTAGATGCTAGGGGGATGAAGAGAGACTCTACATCTCTTCATAACTTCATTTTCTCAAGGCTAGATCTTTATCCATAGAGAACTTGTTATTTTTGTGGCCTTTAAAATTCCTCCTTTTGCATTATAAAAGTAATAATGTGATTTTTGTCTTCATAGAATACTCACTGCCGATCCTGGAGTTTCATGTGGTCGTTTACCTGCACACGGTGGGTCCAGTGAGGACCTACGGTCTTTATGGGACCAGGAGGCCCCAGCCCACCTGTCTTTTCAAGCACCCTTTGAATATTCTTCCAAAGGCGATCTACCATTGATTGTAGGTTTTGAGAAATGCTTCCATATTTACTGTATTTGATACTGTTGTTTCAGTTTTCTTTTTTTTTTTTTTGAGTTGAAGTCTCCCTCTGTCACCCAGACTGGAGTGCAGTGGCCGCTCCCGGCCACCGCAGCCTCGACCTGCTGGGCTCCGGCGATCCTTCCGCCTCAGCCTTCCAAGTAGCTGGAACTACAGGCGCGTGCTACCACGCCCAGCTGATTTTTTGATTTATTGTAGAGATGAGGTCTCACTTGCCCAGGCAGGTCTCGAACCCACGGGCTCAGGCAATCCACTCACCTCAGCCTCCCAAAGGCGCGGGATTACAGGCTGAGCCACCCAGCCCGGCTGAGATCTTTTCATAATGATAAAAATAATAAGTCACTAGGAATATGCAACAATTCTGTACTTATGTGCACCTCAAAAGCTTACTCTGAGCATCATATCTAACAAATGTTGCCAGAATTACAGGGATAGATTGACAAACCCATAGATTTTAACTTTCTTTTCTCATTAAAATTGATCTGTCAAGCAGACAAATAACAACAACAACAACAAAAATTAAGGCATAGAAGATTAGAACAATACAAAAAACAGGCTTAATTGAATGGTTACATATAGAACTCTGCACCTGAAAATAGAAAATAACATGAAGCTTTTGCAAAAATTGAACACATACAAGTCCACAAAGCAAGTGTCAACAAATTCCAACGAGTTGAGACTGGTTTTTTTTTTTGACCGTGGTACATTTAAAATAGAAACCAGGACTACAAAGACAACAACAACAACACCAAGTCCCCGGCATTTGAAAATTTAAAAATATGCTTTTAAATAACTGACCAGTGTTTTGTAAGGTGAGTAGGCATTTATTAAGGACACCTGGCAGATTGGAGACTTATAGACCTGGGAAACTGTGTGAGGACTGGCTTATCTCCTATATTTTCTTCCATCTGTTCTCTGTCCCATTTTTTCTGTTCATTCTCCTCCCCCAACTTTATTACTGGTCTCCCCATTTGTGTTAGTTCAGTTTGGTTTGGCTGCATGTTCCATGTGACTGGTGGGGGATTAAACAAAATAGAGTATCATCTCTCTCTCTCCCAAAATGGATCATAGAGATAGGATCATTGTGACAGTTCAAGACCATGAGGCACACACTTTGGTGCTCTGCTTTTCTTAATGTGCTACCTTATGGTCCAAGGGGGCAGCTTGAGTTCCAGTTATCATGTCAGTATCCCAGCTAACAGGAAAAAAGAAGTGTTGAAAAGGGGCATCATGCCCCCTTCACTGAAGAATTCTTCCTGAACTTTGCATACACTTCTGCTTATGTCGTATTGACTTGAACTTAGGCTGTGCTTTTAACTATAAAGGAGAGTACATGCAAAATGGCACATGACCACTTACTTATTTCTGGTGCCATTGACCCAGCTAAAAATTGTGGGTAATCCTATTGAAGAAAGAGAGACTGGTTATTTGGGTAGGAACCTGACAGACTTGTCCACATCATTCCACTGGCCATTCCTCAATCCACTATATGCATACACTTTTGCACATACCATCTCTTTAGTCTAAATATCTTTTTCTCTCTCCCTGGTGAGTGTGGACTTTTTCTGGGGACTTAGAGCCCTCAGCAATACATGAATCCTGGCTTGGGACTTAGAGCCCTCAGCAATATGAGAATCCTGGCTTGAGATGTGGTTGCTTGTGGCTGAGGACAGTTGGCCCCTTTATCTTATGATCTCAGGTTGTTATGACTTCAGGATTGCCTACAGCTCTTATCTCCCCAAGGCCTGGGAGTAAACCCTCGTGCCTGTTGGAAGTAGTTTCTTAAAGCTTCTAATATACTGGGGGATCTGAAGTTTCCAACTCTATGCCTAGTGATGTTCAGTTTTTCATTGGGTAATTATGATGTTCCTTTTATATATCTGGAGCTGCTGTAAGTATGGCAGCCCAGCAAAGAAAAGTTTACACTCTGGTGAGAGTAAAGAAGCAGTTGTACTGCAGAGTGCTGTAGACTGTGGTGCAGAAGTGCAAGAAGTGCTCAGCAAGGCCATTTGACTTAACTTGAAGGGTCAGAGAAGAATTTCTAGGAAAATAACTGGTTTTGTGGCTTATCTTCCTGAGCCTGTATGTCGTGGTTGGCCTTCATCTTTAAAGTAGGCAGTAATGCCTGTATGCCATGGTTGGGAAAGATTAAAAGAATATGCACAGAACCTGGCACATAGTACGTACTCAGTACATCATGGTTTTCTTTTTCCGCCTCTCCTAATTTACATTCTGTTTCCTGGAATGGTTGTCTAAGTAGTGCCTCGCCCAGTAGCATCTTGTATCACTTGAAACGTGCAGGACTCTGCTATGTGTGCCCACCTGCTACAGCAGTGTTATGGAGAGCCGTTCTATGCCAGGAGTTGTCTGTGGTGCTGCTCTGTTTAATCTCCCAGCCACCCTTGATGGGGTAGAGGATATGAATACAGGGTTATTTTTCAGGTTTTGTGGATTAGCGGGATGAGATATTCAGCAAGAATATGTGTCAGCACCACGGGGAGAAGATTGCTCTCCCGGCTTTGAGTTTGCTCTTTCTTCTTCTGCCTTTGCTTTTTGTATTATCACTCTCCCTGAATGGACATAGGTATATTTCAATCCATACTGTAAGATTTCTGTTTTTAAAATACGTATGCAAAAAGTGTGAGAATTGTAACTGTGTATGCTAGTGTGGCATCCTCTCTGAAGAACTGGAGGCAGGAGAGAATGGCTAGCATATAACATCTCCATGCCCCAGCTCCCTTACCTGTAAAACATCAATGGTAAAAGGATTTGCTTTGTGAGGAGTAAGCAAAATGGAATAGCGAATGTAAAGCACTTAGCACAATTATAGCACGTAGTAATTGTTTCATAGGTCAGAGCAGCAGTGGTGTAGTTGCTGTTGATGGGATTCTTGCCATTGATCTGAAAAGGAACCTACTGCCCTGTACAGAATCATTCTTGCTGCATGACTTGGGACTTGTTATTTTTGAGTGGGCAAGTTAGGGTGTGGGGCAGACATCTTAAAAAAGAAAAATTGAAGTTTCATTTCTAGAATGTTGGTGAAATATGCACCTTCTCCTTAAAAAGAGAAATGCTAGAAAAATATTTATAAACATAATTTCACAATAACACAGGGAAGGGGTAAATAGAAGCATACTCTGTAAGGTTCTTACATTTTCTGTGAAGTGGTATAATTGAAGATAAACTGAAATGAGTTAAGGATGTAGAGCAACCAGTAGCAAAAGAAAACACAAGTATAAAATGCTAGTAGACAAGGTAAAAATGGAGTACTGTAAGATAATTGGTTAGTCAAAAAGAGGGCAGGAATTGTAGGAAAAATGTTGGGGGGGGGGCAGAAGAAGCCATAAATATCAAATGGCTAGGTGGTAGATTTAAACTCAATCATATCAACAGTTATGTTAAATGTAAATAGATTAGACACTTCAATGAAAAGACAAAGTTTATCAGACTGAATAAACAAGAACAATCCACCTATATGCTGTTAACAAATGAGGCACTTTAAATATGATAACATATAGTAAAAAGGATAGAAAATGATATATCACATGAATGCTAGTCAAAGGAAGGCTGGTTACGTTAATATCAGATGAAGGAGACTTTCAGACATACTTTGGCATACTACCAAAGGTAAAGAAGGACTTTTATTTTTAATAATAAAAAGTCTATTACCAAAAAGGCATAACTGCCCTAAATGTGTTAATAGAACTTCTATTTACATGAAGCACAAATGAACAGACTTGAAGGGGGCAAAGCATTTATAACTAGAGATTTTTACTTTTCTGTCCCAGTCACTGATGGAATGAATAGACCAAAAGTCAATAAAGGATTATGAGATTTCAATAAAGTTCAAAAGTAGCTTGCTTGATCTCATTGACATTAATAGAATACTATATCCAACAACTGCAGATATCCAGCAGTATTCTTTTCAAGTACGCAGTAACCAATCACCAAGATAATCTATTTCCTGGGTTATAAAACAAGTCTAGAAAATTTAAAGGATTGAAGTCGTACAGAGTATTATCTAAGCTTAACAGAATCAAGTTAGAAATCAATCAGAAAGATATAAAAAAAATCACAAAATTTTTGAAAACCAAACTCTACACCTCTAAATAACTTGTAAGTCAAAGGAAAAGATAATGTTTTTATCTGAATGGATAATAAAAATAAAACATTTGAATTTGTGGTACAGCTAAAGCATTACTTATAGAGCTAATGTATGCCTTTTAATTCATCCATTAGAAAAAAAGAAAGATTTAAAGTAAGTAATTTTATTTTTCAATTTCAGAAGCTAGAAAAAGAAGAGGAAATTAAACCCAAATGAAGTAGAGGGAAAGAAATAAAAATGAAAGGGGCAGAAGTCAGTAAACTAGAAAATGGACAAGCAATAGAGGACATCAACAAAATCAAAAGATGAATAACCCTGAAAAGTCTCCAGCTAGTCTAATCAAAGAAGAAAAATAGAAAATATTGCCAATATCATGCATTAAAGAGGGGACATCACTACAGGCCCTACAGATATTAAAAAGATAATAAAGGAGTATTATTAACAATTTTATAACAATAAATTTAACAACCTAGATGAAATGGACAAATTCCATGAAGGATACAAATGTTAAAACTCTGTGCAAGAAGAAATAGGAAGCCTAAAAAGCCCTGTATCCATTAAATAAATGACATTCATAATTAAAAACTTTTCTACCAAGACAACAGCAGACATAGATGACTTCACTGGTGAACTCTCAAACATTTAAGGAAGATGTAATACCATACTTATATAAATTTTTTTTCAGAGTAGAGGAGGAAGAGAAATTTCCCAACTCTTTCTATGAGTCAGTATAACTCAGATACCAAAATGAGACAAAGCATTATAAGAAAAGTAGAAACCAATATCCCTCATTAACATAGGAGCAAAAAAAAAAATCCTTGACAAAGTGTTAGCAAATTAAATCAAGTAACATAAAAATGGCAGTACATCATGACTAAGTGGGATTTATCCCAGGCATGCAAAGTTTCTTTAACATTCAAAAATCAGCCAATGAAATTGACCAGAATTGTAACAGAATAAAGGAGAAAACCATATGATCATGTCTGTTGATACAAAACTAACATTTGAAAAAATTAGCACCCACTCATGATAAAAGGTCTCAGTAGACTAGGAATAGAAGGAAACTTCCTCAGTGTTAAGAGACATCCACAGAATCTTACAGCTTATATCATAATTATTGGTGAAGGTACTAAATGCTTTCCCCATAATGAGAACAAGGCAAGAATATTTATTCCTATCACTTGCATCCAATATTGTACTGGAGGGTGTAGCCTGGGCAATCAGGCATGAATGTGAAATAAAAGTCACAATGATTGACAAGGAAAAAGTTTAATTGTTCTTATGGATTGCATATATAAAAACACTTAAAAAATTCTACCAACAGAAAAGTAAAAGGATGCAGGATACAAGGTTAATGTACAAAACTCAATTGTATTTTCCAATGAACAATTGGAAAATAAAATTTAGAAATCAATACCATTTATAGTAACATCAAAAATTATACATTACCAAAACTACTTAATATCTTTACACTAAAAACTCTAAAAACATTGCAATCCTAAATTCCATCCAAGCGTTTTTTAAGAATAAACCAACAAATTCATTAATACATTTATTCTAAATTTATATGGCATCCAAATCTAAATTTATAAGGGATCCAGGATAATAAAATTGACAAAATCTTTCTGTCAGATTTTAGTTTTCTGTCTTATCTTCAGGACTTAGGACATATACAGGGGATTAAAAAAACCCAGAGTTTATTTATTAAAAAATTGGGTAATTATTCTTACATGTTTAAACTTCAGTCACCTTCAGAGTACTCTCTGATGCCATACACCTATCGAGATGCTTTTTTCTCTGCTCAAAACAGTTTTTGAACTTGTCACTTTTGATGCCTTTTAGTGCTTCTGCCATTTTTTGTTTCACCTCTTCCACATCAGCAAAGTTTCCCTTTGAGGACTTTTCTCATCTGGAGAAACAAGAAAAGTTATCAGGATGAGATTGGGTAAATAGGGAGGGTAGGGCAAAGGGATCATGCCGTTTTTGGTCAAAAACTGCTGAACACTCAGCATGATGTGGGCAGGTGCACTAGTAAATCACCTATCATGAAATGGACAAAGTTGAAAGAATCTCCAAAAAAAAAAATTCACTGAAGCCAAATACAGCCTCTCACAACAATGCTAGCTGGTACACTGATGCCAATGGGTTCCTAAAATAATCACCTAGTGGGGGAAGCCCATTCTACCAGGAGCCTGTCCTCCAAAAACTAATTTTGTTTTTTTAAATCTCTTCTCATATATTCAATATTGTTTTACTACAATAAAATGGCTCTTTAAAAAATTATGTGGGGTACAATTCAGGGTTAGGTATACAAATGTTCATTATGCACGTACCCTTGTTGATGAGGTGTGCCCCGCTCCCCTGGCAGTTTCCCACTACTGCCAATTCCTTTCTTATAGTATTACAATAGTTGTTCAAGTCCACTTATGAGTGAGAACATGTGATACTTGGTTTTTTGTTTCTGTGATAGGCTCTTTTAAATTAACAGTACAATTTTCCTTAGTCATTTTTTAAATCCGAATACTTATCACTTCTATTTTGCTTCTGTTTAAGTTTGATTGGAAGGGTTTTAGGCAGCATTTTATTTCTAATCTTTGTATGTCCCCAAAGGAAGAATAAATGCTTAACTGGAAAGTTCAAGTAAAATTTGGCAACTATAAGATTACATGAATAAAATATTTATCTAATCCATGACTATTTAAAACAATATTTTTGGTGCTCTAATTTACTTTTTAGAAAAACTCAAGTCATGACCAACCAAGCATTCTGATATTATAGTGTTTTTTAATTGTTTAACTAAAATTGAGGTAACACCTAAAATATTTTTTAACATGAAAGTAAAAGAATGCCAATAGAATAAGAACCCTGAGATTTACTGTCTATTGTTAAATAAGAAAAAGAAAATTAACCTCTGGATTGGTAACCTGCCCTTAAATCAGTTCTTTCCATGGCCAAGGATTCAGACAGTATAGTTTTTATGGTCAAACTGATATTTAGTCACTAGGAATACAGAGAGAGGAACATCGCTAGGCTAGGCTTTATTTAGAAGTAATCCCACCAACATCCACACCCACACATGTCTGTATACACATGCATGTGCACTGATGAACATGCAATGCAAACCAAGTTAAATTGTTATATCAACAGTAAAGTTAAATTTATATGCCCATATTAAGCATTTGAAGCACACCAGTGCCTGCTAGCATAAAGAGTTTAGTAGAATGCGTAAAGTATTTAATTGACTGTTTCATCAGGATGTGTCAGTTGAACACTATAGTTTAATGTTCTTCTGTGTGTCACGTTCAGAGCAGTGTCCAGGCAAAGGAGTTGATGATACTCCTTTTACTGTAAATTAAAATGTAGCCCCTGTGTAAAGGGTTCATGGGATAGTTTTGTGTTGTTTCTTACAACTCCATGTAAATCTGGAGTTATCTCAAAGTAGTTTAATGAAAAAATTATTCTTCTTCCCTTACACACTAATAGTATATATGCAGCAATATTTGTACAGTAGGTAGTACTATATAATGTCCAACAGTGGAGAACCATCAGCTTGCTGTGATTTGGCTAATAACATAACAGGAAAGGTGGACAAAGACAGCTGTGAGGCAAGTGTAGTGCTTCAACAAGTTGAAAGCAAGGCCCCAGTAAGAATGAACACAGATGGGTATCTCATACTTTCTAGCAAATAACATATGTTTTTACAACTGTTGGCTCAGGACTCATCCAAAAAGATAAGTTGGAGAAAATACAAAATGCCATATCCACAGGCCTATTCATTGTAGCACTGTTTGTAATAGCAAAAACAAGAAACAACAGAGGTTTCCATCACTGTGGGGCTGGCTGAACAAGCTGTGATACCTCATACATTGGAGTTCTGTATGGGGATGAAAAGGAATATGGACATTCTTTCTGTGAAAGAATGCTAGTGAACTCTTTGTTGTATTATTGTTTATTGGAAGGAGCAAGATGTTGAACAGTATGTATAATAGTCTATCGCTTATCTATTAATGGGTTGGCAGAATGTGAATATATGCATTCTCTCTCTCTCTCTCTCTCTCTCTCTCTCTCTCTCTCTATCTATCTCTCTCTCTCTCTCTCTCTCTGCTTATATTACAAATAAAACAAAATTGATGAAAAGATGAACCAGAAACCTATGAAGGATGGGACACCATGGAAGAGTCAAAACTGACTCCTGACATCTCCAAATGTACCTTGTTTTACAGTTGTTGTTTTTTTTTTTTGCTTTGAATCATGTATTGCTTTACATAATTATAAAACCAAATTAAACCAAAAGAAAGCTATCCTTAAAAAGCAGGAACAAAATTAAATAAGAAGAGAACCTAAACTATATATCAAGTTGGTGCTTTAACACAGAGAAAAATTGCTTCAAATAGACAGGCAATTTGAATATGTAGCCCTAGTAGGCTGTATCTTAAGCAAAAAATAATTGTAAAAAAATTTAAAACTCTATTTAGTAGTCAGATTGTCAGGAATAATATTAGAGTTATTTTGAAACTATCATTTATATACATACTTGAAATACTTATTTGCACCCACATATATTAGGATAAAGCAAATAAGTAAATAAATAATGTCATAAGAACCAAGATTTTTTACATAAGGGAAAAGAGAATCAAGCATAAAATGAAAGTAAAACACCTATAATCTTAAGTATGAATTAAGACTCAATATGAACTTTTGATGCATTTTTCTCTTTAAAAAACTAAAAATCATTTCTCCTACCACTCTCCACTGAAAATTATTGGACCCAATTATCAACCCAATGGAAATGACCCCTGTAGGGTCTTCATACCATTTCCCATGAAAAGTAACCAAGGCTCCTTAGAGAAATGTTTGATTCCAGGAAATGTTTCAAATGAACCTGGAAAATATAGTCATAAAAAAGTGAAGAATTTCTCATAGACTCTTGGGGTCATGCCAAAAGCCCAATTTAAAGGGGCTTCCTTTGACCAGAAATAGGAAAATTAAGCAACAGGAAGAATTATGATGGCAGTTTATTGGAACATATTAAGTTTGTTAAAGTCTATGAATTGATAATAATTTCTAAATAAAACCCTTGCTAGTTCACCTTTGAAGGTTGCTAGGGCACCAACTGATAAATAAAAGGAAAGATTCGAGCAAATATTCCGCTTTCCTAGTAGTCAAGTAGTTTTTGAGGGAAGGTTATTCCTTATGGAAGAAATACAGCTGTAAATGCAGAGGGAATGGAAGAATGTAATGTCACCCTAATGAAATGATGAGTTAAGGCAACACTCACTGGTAGCATTGAAAACCATTAGCGGGAGCTTACAGGGGACTTTATAATGGATGGTTCTGCCTGGCAGCACCTGGACCTGCTGATCAATCATAGCATCACAAAAAAAGGAGACCCCAGACATTTCGTGCCTCCTGATGTGGTAAAATATGAAGGACACAGCTCCAATAGCGAGGTATTCTCTCTTACACACAAATCACTTCTGAATCTGATCCAGCCTCTAGAGCTCAGTCCACCTTGCAGGAAGTACCAGGAAAAGGGGAAATAGGTAGCATTCGCCATGGAAATGAAACCAGCCAAAGGCAGAGTATGAAACATCCTACAGAACACATGACCAGGTTTCTCTACCAAAAGCAAGACAGAAAGGCAAAAAAGAGGGAAGGAGAGAGCTTAAAAGAATGACAGACATGGCATCAAGGGCATCATGTGTACTTTGTAAGGAGTCTGATGAGAACAAAGCAATAGCCAAAAGGCATGTTTGGGGACATGATAGATTGTATTAAGGAATTATTGTTAAATATAATAATGGTTTTGTGATGATGCATCTAGAAAAAGCCCTAGCTCTACAAGAAGCTATTTAGGGTGGAAATGTGATATCTGGGATTTGTTTTAGAATAATCCAGCAGCATGTGAGCAGAGCAGGGGTTGGTGATTAATGAAACAGCATTGGCCAAATATTGGTTATTGTGGATTCTGAGTGATGGGTGCATGGAGTTTTTTATATTATGCTTTCTACTTTGGAGAATTTTTTTAAAGTCTTACTTGAAAATATTTTTAAAAATCACACCACACAAACACTCCATGTACACACACAAGCTGAGTGCCTGTCCTGGGTGAGCAAATGTGGACTTTGTGAGACCTGCAGGATAGAGAGTAGTCACAGCAGTCACAGGTATCAAGGGGATAGCCAGTGTGGGTGTCTCAGAGCTCCTTTCTTGTTCTGCAGTACCTGTGTAATTTTCCTTGTTTTTAGTTCCTGAGAAATTATTCTCACTATTCTGTTTTCTGCTAAATCTGAGAATTCCCTAGAGAATGGTTATTAGGTGACTGTGGATTCTTTTTTGTTCAAATTAGTTTATTTGCAATAAAAGTCTTATTCACGCCTAATTTACAAGGGGACAATTTTAAGTGTTTGCTCAGAGTTGGTGGTCTGAGTTTCTTTTAAATGTTCAGTTATCAATGATAACTAGAGGTCAAAGCAGCTCAGTGTGAAGCTCCCAATTAAGTAAATAATTTGGAACTTCAGCATAGCATTCCTTCACTCACTATCATCATTTTTCAAATCCCCATCATGTGCAGAAGTCCTATAGTATTGTACCAAGTGCTGTGGGGGACTCAGAGGGAAGAGGAAGTGGGTCCTCATCTCTGGAAGCTTATAACCCAGCAGAATGGTTCTTCAATTCTACTTTGTATGAGAATCGGCTTGGGATCCTGGAGAAAATGAAGATTCCCAGGTTTACCACCCATTCTCATGCTAAGAAAGGACAACGCTAGTGGCCCATCTGCCACCCAGCACACATCAAGGCTCTTCTCAGTGCCAAGCACTGAGCTGGGCATGAAGGCACAAGTCAAATAAGACCTTGACCCTGCCCCAAGAAGCTCTGTCAGATGGTGATGGATCCACATTGCCATGTTTATTCCACTACTGTTGTTTCCTCGTGTGTATTACAGGAGCTGAGTAACTAGGAAATCCCTGTCAGTGATGCTAAAAGACTAACACGATGGACTAAGTCATCCCTTTGTTGCCTTGTTATAGGAAATGAACAGCTCCATACCCTCTCTGGTAGACACTGGGCCTGATGATGCTATCTGGTGCCGCCAGGTGGTAGGTCCTTCTGCTCCCTCCCTGTTCTCATTTGTTTCTACAGGACTGATATTTTCAGTGAACCATAGCAGGAAGGGGGTATCTGTGCGGACAGATCAGTCAGTAAAGACAGGAGGACAGAAGCTGTCTTTTTGAGAGTACACTCCTTGGGCTAGTTCACATGTCACCTGTACACCTGGCAGGCTGCTCCAGCCTCCTCAAAGCAGTGCCCTTGAACTGCAGACTCTGGAGGTCTGGGTCTTCGAGGTTCTGAGGCCCTTAGAATTTATCCATCTCAACTCTTCCTTTTTCCAGTTGAGAAAACTGAGGTTCATTTGAACCTAAGCTGTTTGTTTGAAGAGTTTTCAGATCAGTGCTCACAGTGAAAAGTGTAACACACCATCGGCTTTATCATTCTCTCAACCACCTGTTTTGAGTACAGGGTTTTGTGATATGCATTTAAACAATGACATATCTAATTCTCACCATAATTTGTACTGGAGAGTAGGCAGTATAATGACCATCGTATAGATGAGCTGTTGAAAGCTGAGACAGGGACTGCAGTTTGTCCAGTGCCATACAGAGTGGGAGTTGCGGCCCAGGCCTGAGTTTAGTGCCCTTGCCCTTTCTACAAGAGCAGAGGGGATGGCCATTTGCCTGTGTCTCAGCTAAGTACTGGAAGAATGCTGGAGCAGGGCACATTTTCCCGGTCCTCAGAAGTCCCTGTGGGGAAACGAGTGCCTAGAGGAATGTATCATGTATGCATGTTCTGATATGTTGTGGGAGAATATGGCCCCAGAGCACAGGATGAAAGCAGGTGAAAAAAGCCAAAACCAGCCCAAAGAGTCCCTGCAAAGAAATGCAGAGGACTCAGACCTTAAAGGATGGGCCTTGAGGGTGGTGGAGGCAAAAGGAAGGGCTTCTCAGGCCAGGAGCAGAAACAAGTCTCGGGGGGGTGGGGTGGACAAGGAGGCCCATGAGTGGAAACTGGAGTGGAGGAGGCCTGGCAGGCGCAGCAGGGCCCATGGCAGGGGCCTGTGGAGGCCTGCTCCAGGGAGCAAGTTGCAGAGCACATGTTCTCGTGTGCCTAGAAGTGAGCTTATATGTGTGGCAGTCGGTACAGGCCTGTTAGCATCAGCCTCTGGATGTGCACAAGGGCTGGCCTTGCACAAATCAGCACAGGGCCAAGAATGTCACAGCCTCCCAGGTTTTTATGCCTGCTGCACAGAAAAGCCGATGCACTGAGACAGCAGTCACTGCAGTAGAGAAAGAGTTTACTACTCACAGGGCAGTCGAGTAGAAGAATGGGAGATATTTCTCAAATCCACCTCCCCCAAGAACTCAGAGGCTAGGGTTGTTAAGGGTAATTTGGCAGGTGGGGAGAGGAGCTAGGGAATTGGAACTGCTGATTGACTGGGGATGAAATCATAGAGATGTCAAGATTGTCTTCATGTACCAAGTCAGTTTCTGGGTAGGGGTCATGGGTCACTGGTTCTGTTGGTGTCAGATGGTCTACCAGAATGCAGAGTCTGAAAAATATCTCTAACGCCAGTCTTAGGTTTTACAATAGTAATATTATTGTATGGGAGTAACTGGGGAAGTTACAAGTCTTGTGACAACCAACTACATGACTCCTGAGCAATAAGCAATCAGGCAAGCAGGCTAGGAAACAATGGCTGGCTACTATTTAACTAAGCTTACACTTAGCAGAATTCACCATTAAGAAGGTGAGGATCTCAAAGGCCTGTATGAAAAATGAGTTCACCAATCTTGCAACCAGTCCCTAGGGCTAGGGTATGCATGAAGGGAGAAAAGGTCAAAGAGAAAAGAAAATGAGTATAACAAGCACCTTATGATTTAGCTCTGTCTATATTGTGACAAAATCTGCCCCCCCATTACAGTTCTAATTTTGTGGTCTTTCATTAATTTTACGAAGGCAGCTTTAGGGACTGAATGTAGGAGGTTCCCAAGAGCCGCTGCTCACTCACTCCTTCTCTGACCCCTGTGCTCTTTTGGCTAAGTTCAGTCTATAGAGAGACTTCAAGTCTTTGAGTTATTAAATGGTGTGATGTCATTTCTTACTTCAAAGAAAAAATAATCAGGGTTCACAGCAGGTTCTTTTTCTTTTGAATTTACCAGGAATGTCCTTGACAAAATTAAAAAATGATGGAGTTCAGTTTGGACAGAGTAGCAAAAGTATCTCTACAGTGGTGCTCACAGACCAAAGGGTGATACAGCATCTTCTAAAAATGCTGAGTCATCAGATGCATATTGTTGAGATTTGGGAAACAGGAGGGGAGCATGGAGGGCAGCTGAGGTTAGCAGCAGAAAGTTAAGCCTTCTTGTAACTTATTGGTGGCTCTGACCCCCCACAGTCTTCCAGGGCTTGTATAATTCATGAAGTTTTGACAGAGCAGCATTAAAAGGATGTCTTTGATTTCACCCATAAAGGAATCAGGCATTTGCAGGCAGTGTCATACTTGTGATGTGAGCTTGTGAAGTGAGCCACCTCCCTGATGTGTCTTGGCGTACCAGCTGACCCCGTGATTCTGCACCTACTCTCACATGTTCTGTCCTGAGCACTTGTGCTAGCAACCTTGCATCTGTCTTAGGACCCTTGCTAAAATATGCACACCAAGGTCATTGTTTGGGTTTGATTTTAAGCTGTTTTTCACTGGTGTGCATTTTTTGCATTTAAGGATCCTGGTCTCCCTTTAGGACCAGCAGCAGCAGCATGAGAGATGGCAGGTGTTAGGGAGAGGCACAAAGGATGTCCTGCCTTGCTCACTTTCTGGACCTCTCAGCCAGTAAGTACCCTGGAGAGGGATGGTGGGCCATTTCTCACTGTGAGCCATAGGCATTCATAACTCCTCAATGAATAATGATATTTTTGTTAATAAATTGAATATTTAAACCAATTGTTTGGCATTTGAAAGTATCTAGGAACATAGCACTGAGAAACACCTTTCAAAACTGAAGGCAAACATGATCTGGGCAGTCATGGCTGTGATTATTAATTTATGTGCCACTGTGACTAGACTGCCATGCCCAAGTATTTGATCAAGCATCATTCTGGATGTTTCTGTGAAGGTGTTTTTAAGATGAGATTAACATTTAAGTTGGGGACTTTGCACAAAGCAAAGTATGAATCGTCCATAATGTGTGTGGGCCTTGTCTAATCAGTTGAAGGCCTTAATACAGAAAGATTGACCTCCCTGAGCAAAAAGAAATTCTGCCAACTTTTGGATTTAAACTGTAAGTCTTCCCTGAGTCTCTAGCCTGCCATCCTGCCTCATCAGATTTTGTTCTCACCAAGTCTCCACAACTTTATGAACCAATTCCTTAAGATAAAGGCACCCTGTGTATTTATATGCATATATATGCATGTACATATACATTCTTTGATTGATGCATCAACCAGAGAATAAACATCCATTAGAAATTTTTAAATTTCAATATATTTTAGTATTTTATGTTGCTGTCTTATGCTATATGACTTTATAAGGCTTACTTCACTTAGAGAGTATTGATACATCAGAGCAACAACCAGGCCCAGGGAGCAGACCTCATGGGTCATCTCCCTCCCCCACATCATTCCTCCCAAGGCTATAGAGATGAGAATCTACCATGTGACTCACTAGATTTGACTGGCAGTGACCTTTGTCATTTAACCAGTTGGAATGTTCTCAGACATGGACAGACACATGCCAATAAGTATCTGGCAAAAGATAATATAGACAGCATAGAGCTAATAGATTAGTCACTTTGAAGCTGGCTGGATGAGCAACAGGCTCATTTATGCCTTAGGATTTGGCTGTATCATGAAATGTGATTTACAGTTCTTATTACTAGCCCATGCCCCAAACATGGGGATGTTGGTGTGAATTTTAAAATGGCCGTGCTCTGCATTACTGGTAGGTAATTGTGTAATGCAATAGCCTGGTGATGAATATTTCAGAGGAGATCATAGCGAAGATTTTGCTTGCACAGCTGAAGTTGGTGCACTTGAATCTCAGCAAAGAGTGGGAAACAATCCCTGTCATTTGAATGGCCTCGAAAATACATCTACATAAATAGGTATACATGGGAAAATCTCCTGATGCCAGAAGCCCATTCATTTTTATTTCAGTGCTGAAAATTAGAAGGAAAGCTTAATGATGCAATTAAAGGTGAAAAATTATTCCTTTTATCACAATTTCTCTGTTATAAAAAAGAAGGAAAATTGTTTCTTTGCCTTATTTCCTGTATTTTAAAAAGTGTATGTCATATGTAAGCAATTTGCATTTAGTTCATCTGTAGTCATTTTGAACTTCCATTCTGTCATTTAATAAGCAAAACTAAATGTGCTGCAGAACTTGGAATGCTGTTTTAAGAAAACACATAATGTCATGAGGCATCAGAATTTATCTTGTGCCTCCCAACCAGTAGCTGAAGGAGGGAATAACTCTTCTCTGTCGTGTTGTTCATACTGTTGAGCTTCTCTCAAAAATCAAGGCCCTGGGCCTTGAAAAAACTGATGATAATTCCTAGGAGAGCAAATGTACAGACAACCTCTCATGGGGAAGGCCAGAATAAAGAGCCTTGCAAAGAAGGTTACAGGGCAGCCAGGAGAACATCTAGGAGCTGCTTCAGGCCTGTTGTCATCTACCAGGGAAGAGATGCTGAGCGGTTGGTTGCCTGAGTCCACAGAGACCAGAATCTGAGGCCCAGGCAGAAATGAGCCCATAGAGTCTGAATGGCAGCAGGGGGTGGGACCAAAACCCTTTTCCAAGGTCACCTGGTGGCTGATTGGTCCATTCTGTGCTCCTGGTCCTATGGGCTAACCCCTCAGCCCATGGATTAGTCCATGGAGCCACAGGGACTAGTGCCTCCTATACATAGTCTGCTGATGACTAGAAAGACCATTTCAAATTAGGCCTTGGTCTTTTTGCTTTTTAAATTATGAAAATGTCAGTATACAAAACAGTGTAGATAATAATCTAGTGAATGGCAGAGTACTTGCTACCCAGCCTTGTCAAATCTAAAGTTTTTTTTAAATTTTTGCTTCAGATATTTTATTTATTTCTTATTTAGAAATTAAATTTTATAATAGTATTGAAGCCTCTTCCTTTCCTTTCCAGAGGTAGATACCTTGAATTTGGCTTTTATCTTTTCTAAACATATTTTAGCATGTTTGCCAAGTATATATGTATCTATAAAAAAAATGTAGTGTCATAATGAATATCCTAAAACTTTTTTTTTCTTTGAGTTGGTCTCTCACTCTGTTGCCCAGGCTGGAGTGCAGTGGCACACTCACTGCCACCCCAGTGTCAACCTCCTGGGCTCCAGTGGTCCTTCCGCCTCAGCCTTCAAGTAACCAGAACTACAGGCGCACACTACCATGCCCAAATAAATTTTGATTTATTGTGGACACGAGATCTTGCCAAGTTGCCTGGGCTGGTCTCAAACCCACGGGCTCAGTCACTCCTCTTGCCTCAGCCTCCCAAAGTTCTGGGATTATAGGCTGAGCCACCAAGCCCAGCCCCTAAAACTTTTAATAAATGGCATATAGCTGCATTTCATTTATTTTCACACTGTGTAGTTTTACATTGTATGAATATGCCATAATCTATACATTCTTCTGCTAAAAGACATTGGAGTTGTTTCTAAGTATTTTGCAATTACACAGTGCTCCAATGCATTTAACACTGGACATGTTAAATGCCCCTGTATAGGAGATGCTCTATTTAGGAATGAAATTTCTGTTTGTACACTATTGGTAGGAATGCAAATTGGTATGGCCATGATGGAAAACAGTCTGTAGATTTCTCAAAAAATTGAAAATAGAACTACTATATGATTCAGCAATCCTGCTTATGGTTATATGTATGTGAAGGAAATGAAATCAGTATCTTGAAGAGATATCTGCAGTCCTGTGTTCATTGCAGCATTATTTACGATAGCCAAGGTATAGAAACAATTTGTGTCTGTCAACAGATGAATGGATAAAGGAAATGTGTATACTTATTAATTATGCACATTACATATACATTACATAATACATAAACATATAACAATTATATGTATATACTATATGCATATGAGTACTATTCAGCCTTACAAAAGAAGGAAACCCTGCCATTTGCAACAACATAGATGAACTTGGAGGATATTATGCTAAGTGAAATAAAACAGGCATAGAGAGACAAACACTGCATGATTTCACTTATATGTGGAATCAAAATAGTCAAACTCATAGAAGCATAGAAGACAGAGTAGAATGGTAGTTGCCAGGGGTTGAGGTTCAGGCTGAAATAGAGAGATATTGGTCAAAGGATACAAAGTTTCAGTGATAAAGGTTGAATGACTTCTGAATCTGAAGTTCTATGGTGACTATAGTTAACAATAGTGTATTGTATTACTCAAAACTTGCTAAAAGAATAGGTAAGTGTTCTCATCACACACAACAAAAGGTAACAGTGAGGTGGTGGATATGTTAATTATAGCTTGATTGTGGGGATTATATCACAATGTGTATATCAAAACATCAAGTTGTATTCTTTAAATATATACATTTTCTGTTAGTCATACCCCAATAAAATTAAAACAAAAACCAACAGAATTTAAAGAAAAATTTTGTGATATTAAAATTATATGAATAGTCTTTAAAAGGAAATTTTAAAAACATTTACATTGTGAATTTGTCTCTTGGCTATTCTGGTCTATTTGAGAGTAAAATTTATGAAATTTATGAAATTTGGGCTATAGAAATTCTCAGTGCAGCCAAAAGTAACAATAAATCAATAAAACAATACTCTGAAAATTCCTAAAAATAAAAGTTTCAGAGTTACAGGATAGGAACATCTAGATATTATCAAATTGTTCTCTAGAATGGGTAGCATCTCTCCTTCTCAGCAGTATACAATGTTTCTTTTAACCCATATTCTCTCCTAAACTTTGTGTTCCTCATATTTTTAGTTTTTGCCCACCTGAAAAATATGAACTGACATCTCTTTCCTCACCTTGCTTTACATGCCCTTCGTTCCCAGTGAGACTAAGTATCTTTGTTTTACTGACCACTGAAGGACTGCTGAGAGTAGGTAGATGTAGACAGACAGAAATGAGATTGCCGGTGAAGGGCAGTATTCAGGATGATAAACAGTAGGGAGTCTGAAACCCAACTCGGAGGCTTCCAAGGCCAGTGCTTGGCCCATCCGCACAGTTGCATACCTGTCCTGGATTGTTCCTAGTGCTCTCCACAATGCCACAGGCCTCAGGACAGAGGTGAGCCTTCGGAGCACAGAGGTGAGTCTCTGGTGCAGGAGTGAGGCATGCCCTTACTCCTCTTTTTGCAGTCAGATGCCTTCTTTAAAGCAGAGCCCCCTCTCTACCATTGGTGGACTGCAGAGTGGTCACTTAGTCTCTGGTTGGACAATTAGAGCTTTAGCTAAATTAGCTTTGGGCTTCTATAAGACAACGTATGAACCTACCAGGATTTGCTTCAAAGAACTGTATTTCTCCTCCCTTTCAAAGTGCAGAAAACATACCAGTTTTCATGACACTCGGGGAGTACTTGGGCATTGTGATTCAGTGTGGCCCCAGCAGACTTACTGTCAAGTAGTCTGTCAAAGCTGCTGTTTTCTTAATTAGTGATTAAGAGAGGGTAATACTGAAATGATTAGAAATAAAATTTGCCAAAATGTTCTCTTTTGTTGTATTAATCAGAAGCATATTCATCACTCATCAGAATCCTAAAGAAAATATTCCCAACTGGTTTGTTAAATAACTTGAGAGTTTCCTCTGAAGACTGGCAGTGCAAGGAAGACTGAAGGTATCTCTCCCCAACCACAGTGAGGAGTGGGGGCACAGGGTTGGGGGATTGCTTCACTGGGACTGGTAGACACTGAGCCCCTTGTCCCTCTGAAAACCGCCCATCTCCTCTATCCCTCTAAACCTCTGCTCAGTTCCTAGCCTGTGAGTCTTGCCAGTGTAGTGGCCAGCTGCCTCAGTCTCACCTGTGGGTTGAGGTGGCCAAAGCCCTGGGAGGAAATGCTAGTCCTGGCCAACATCCCCTGGCTGGGCATGCTTGGTTTCTGAAGTCATTAGGTCTCAGGGTTTGATGGTTTTTGAGGTTTTCCTCAAGTGCTGATTCTGCCTCTGGGGTGTAGATATGGGCACAGATGGGCACGAGCAGGAGCAGGTCCAGCACTGGGGCCTGCATGGAGGAGTCACTTGGGGCAGAGTGGGAGAATACAGGTTAAGTGGGATGGGGCCTTGAATACCTTGAGAGTAAGTGTGGGCTTCATCTTCCTGACAACCCTGGAAGGTTTTTAGCTAATAGCAGTGACAGGAGACAGGGGAGCCTTGTACTATTTAGGATGCACTGGCACTTTTTCCACTGCATCATGACCTTTTTAAGTGGAAGACAGTTGTCCTTTTTCTAGTGATACTCAGAAATTGCATAGCAAACCTCATTCAACTCCAATCCAGAAAATTTTGCACACATGATGGTGTTTTCCTGATCTAGTCTCTTTGGATTTCTGCTGAGAAAAGAAGGGAGAGTTTACAGTTTTATAGACAACCAGTTTAAGACCTTTGTCCCAGGGTAGAGAGAAGAAACTGTTTCCGCAAACCTCAATACTATCCCTTCTGCTATGGGACCACTGGGGCAGAACAGTCCTATGAATCTGCTGAAGGTTGATTACTAAGTTGCCTTTCCAAATCTCAGGCTCCCTTCTTTCCCTCCCCGAGTTAGTCTGGTGCCTGGGAAAATGGGGACATCTTGATTTGCAGGACAGACCTGATGGTGGGTAGGAAAAGACAGGGAGCAAGGGGTGGGAGACCTGGACTGGCTCTCAGGCATCTTCCCAGCGGCTGTTCTCATGGATGGCCCAGCTCACCTCAACCAGAAATGGCCTTCATGCTGTGCTTCCCTTTGAGTTGGAACCATGGATGTCCACTGCTGGTCTAGCAGCCCTGGGGCCTTCTTAAAGTCACAGCCTCCTGCTTGACTCACCCAGAGGGTACCACCTGGCCATGGTTTGGAAATGGCCAGTCAACTTGGCCAATTTTGCAACAGTCTGGAAACCCTGACTGAATGTGCCAGATCGTGAGAGGATGGAGGCCCCCTGTCCTGAGTGGGCTCCAGCTGAGTTCAGGCAGCCGGGGTGGCCTGTGCCACATGACCTGCTGCTGCTGCTGCTCACACCCAGCCTCCCTGTTTATGCGCTGTGCATTGGATGATGATATTTATTGTCCAGGCTAAGCTTCATTAAAGCAGAAGCCCATTTTCCATTTATGATATAAATTTTTTATTTATTAAATTACTGTTTTAATATAGCTTACCAAGCCATTGAAGACAAATAATCCACTTAAGCAAAGCTGTAAAACTCTATTTTTCCCTCATGCTGTTTTTCTGTAAAAGTGTGGTCTATCCTACATTCTGCTCATGGGTTGGAGACATCTTCTGGGGCTGCAGAACTTACAATGCAACCTTATTAATGCAGAGTGAGAGTGGGTAGGAGGGCTGACCTGAAGCTAACCTTTGCACTCCCTGGTTAAATAAAAGGCTTTTAAGCAAATTAAGAGTGTAAACAGGATTCCTTAGAGAACCCCTCATTCTGGAACATCCCTAAGTACTCTTGGAGACCTTTTCCCTCTCAATATTTGCAATGCTAATTACCAATCATGCATTCCTTAGGGCTAGTTCCCCGAAGGCCTTAAAGATCTGAAATTTTTTGTTTGTTGTTCAAGTCACCTAAGGTATTTAAAAGGAAAAAGGCACATTTCTTTAGGCATATTCTTAGTGCCAATCTTCTACTCATCCAGCCTGTCAGTTTCCCTAGGCTCCTGGTATTTGGGGTTATATATGTAATTTCATTTAGTGTCTAATCCTGGGTTGGGTTTGGGCCAGGGATTATAAAGAAGAAAGGGTCACAGAGGGAGAGAGAGCATGTGACCATTTCTGGTGACAGTGTGGATGGTGCTCCTTGGACATAGCCATGGTTCCTGGGAAGAAAGGGCAGGGACAGCCCTGCTTGGGAGAAAGGGGGAAGACCTTGAAGAATGAATGGGCTTATCTGGCCGACCAACAGGGAGTATTCCCCGCTGGGGTAGCAGAGTGAAAGAGACTGACACATGAGGGAAATGTGAGAGGGCTGGAAAGTCAGGTGGGAGGGAGGTAGGGACCAGATGTCAGGACTGTTCTGTCTCATGTTCAGGGATTCCAACTTTATCCTGCAGGCAGTGGGCATTTTCTAATGAAACCATCACATGATAGACACCCACTGAACTAGAAGGGGTATCTGAGTTACAGTGTGGAGCGAGCTGGCACAGCCAGAGTACAGGGTATAAAGCCCTCAGTGGCATTTCACTCAGTTTGAATATTTAGTTGATTTTAATTCCAACGCAATCATTTAACATTTTAATGGTTATATATATTTTTAATGGATATTAGAAAAACTTATCTAGCACATCAAACTTATACTACAAAGCCACAGTAGTAATCTATTTAAGATTCTTAAAGAAATGAGTTTTGATTTAAAGAAAAATAACAGGACAAAGCCTTCCACTTCTGACAGTGTGGTAGACTCGGTATCTGAAAGGCCCTCCTGGCACAGGATACCAAAGGATAATTGTGTGGTTTTTAAAAACATAACCACAAAGGAAGAGATACTATTTCTTGAGACCAGAAATCTCAAGAAAATATAAATCTGGAGAACAGCATTAAAGCTGGCATTTACCCACGGGTATTGTCAATTGATTTTAATGAGCTATAGGCAGGAGTTAAAGCCTGAATAATGTTCAGAAACCGAACAGGTGCTAGTATTTGCCTTTCTTGGCCTTGATCAGGGAGGCTAAAAAAAAAAGGAAAGAACACTCCTCTCCTCAGAATTCCCAACTACAGTCCTAAATTCACACGGATTTGGATCCCCAGTTCACATTATTTGTTTGGCCTGAAAAACTGCCAGCTAAAATTTTGGTCAACATAGTCTGGGGATAACACTGCCCTGGGGTTCTAGAAGAATCAAATACAATTTATTTCCCCTAAAGAAAACCAATTTTGGTACAGGCCTCAAGAATTCCAACAGTTAGTCATTCCAAGGAACATAAGCGCCAAAAGGGAAGAACTCACTGAAGATAAGGAAGCAAGCCACTAGGAGCAAGAATCAGCAGAGAAAAAACTGCAGAAAGAGATCTACAAAGGTTGTAAATTATCTGAGATATGCTCTAAAATAAGTTTAATATATTTTAAAGAATAAAAAGGAAGGTATTACATGAAATAAGAAGGAATTATCAATTTACAAGGCAGGTCTGAAGAAGGAACCAGGGTTCAAATTTAGCAGATGAGTGAAACAAATTTTGCCATAATTGAAGAGATGATAAGTGAACTATAAGAGAGATTTGAGGAAAGATCTCTCAGAGAGACAAAGTGATGGAAGATATAAAAAGAGAAGTTAAAAGAAACATAAGACAGAATGAAAAGACCCCAAATCTATCTGATCAGAATTTTGAGAAAACAAAGAGAATATCAACAAATGAATGTTTGATATGAGGTAATGGATGATAGTTTCCAAAAAGACCAATATCTCTAGTGGAATCAATATCATAAACTGTAAAACGTCCAAGACAAAGTATTCAAAAGCAGTCAGAGAGAGGAAAGTTGTATTGCCTACAAGGGCATGACAAACTGGTAGCATTAAACAGTGGAGGCCAGAAGGTGGTACAACGTTAACTTTTAAAATAATACCCAACTTAGAATTGTATATCCAACAAAACTATCTTTCAAGAAGAAAAGTTTGTTTGTTTGCTCTGCTGATTCTTGCTCTAGGTGGCTTACTTCCTGGTGATTTCTTCCCTTTCAGAGTTTGTGTTCCTTGGAATGTTGAACTGTTGGTATTCTCTGAGGCTTGTACCAAAGTTGTTTTTCTTTGGGAAAACTGTCTTTTAAGAATGAGGATGAAGTAGAGACATTTTTAGACAAATAAAAACCGAAAGAGTTTACAACCAGAAGACCTTCTCCTCAAAGGAATTTCTGAAGGTTGAATTTCAAGGATAATGATTTCAGAAGAAAGGTCTAGATATAAGAAGAAATAATGAGGAAAGAAAGGTAAAGTTGTGAGTAACTGTAAACAAACATTGATGTATAAAAGAACATTTTCTAATATGAAAAAGTAATAATAGAAGTGAAATTCTGGACAGCTTGAGCACGTAGCTAGGGAAGATAAGATTTGTATATGGTTTTGGTATGACTGAAATTAAAATATTCCCTTTTTTATTGTTTGCGAAGAGAATAAAGATAATCCATTTTAGACCACTAAACTAAATATGCATGTTAAAATGTGTAGGGTTTGGCCAGGCATGGTCTGTAATACACTAATGCTGGTAATCCCAGCATTTTGGGAGGTGGAGCTGGAGGATCACTTGAGCACAGGAGTTTGAGACCAGCTGGGGTAACATAGGGAAACCTCATCTCTACAAAAAATGTTTTTAAAAATTAGCTGGGAACGGTGGTACACACCTGTAGTCCTAGCTACTTGGGAGCCTGACACAAGAAGATCACTTGAGCCCAGGAGTTGGAGGCTGTGGTGAGCCATGATCGTATCACTGCTCTGTAGCTTGTGCAGCAGAGTAAGACCATGACTCAAAAAGAAACAAACAGACAAACAAAAAATAAAACTGGCTGGGCTCGGTGGCTCAGCCTGTAATCCCAGCACTTTGGGAGGCTGAGGCAAGTGGATTGCCTGAGCCCGTGCGTTTGAGACCAGCCCGGGCAATGTGGTGAGATCTTGTCTCTACAATAAATTAAAAATTAGCTGGGTGTAGTAGTGCACTCCTGTAGTTCTGGTTACTTGGAAGGCTGAGGCGGAAGGATTGCCGGAGCCCAGCAGGTCGACGCTGGGGTGGCTGTGAGTCCGTGCCACAGCACTCCAACCTGGGCGACAGAGTGAGACTCTGACTCAAAACAAACAAACAAACAAACTGTAGTGTTAAAACAATGGAAACAATTCTATTATTATTTATATTATTAGAGCATTAGAATAAGAAGGAAAGTAAGGCAATCCACATATAGGCAAGAAAGCAAAATAATGGAAAAAGTAGAACAATTGGAAACTTCAAAATAAAAGAAGGTAAATTTTTTTCTAACAAATAAAATTGTATTTACTTAGAAGTATTCAGAATGTCAACAAAATAGCTGCAACTTTTTTTGTAATTACAGCGGAGTAGTATTCAGTTAACAGAACAATTATTTTGTATAAGCTGCATCAGAGACAACTGAAGATGAGAAAACTACCATCCCCATATATAACTAATTTGTGCTATGCACCAACAAGAACCTGCTTTAAATTTCCATGCCAATTTACAAACCCCATACTGTACCAGGCAAGGTTAGTGGCTATTGAAGATACCACCAGGACAGGGCTGTCTAAAGACATATTGTGTTAATATAAACTTGTTAGGGAAAATCTTCAAAAAAATACACTGTACTGTACAGTTTAAGAACAAATCTTATACAGCCTTACATTTCCACTTTTTTTCTTTAAAAGAAATGAGTTGTGTACAGGAGGGTTAAATGCTTTATAGGCAAGAAAAAAATAAAACTGCACTGGAACCAACTTATACATCATCATCTTCGTCTTCTCTCTCTTGTCCTTTTCGTCTTCCTCATCTTCCTCCTCTTCCTTCTTTTTCTGGCTCTTTTCAGCCTTGATGACTCCCTTTTTCACTGCATCAGGCTTGCCTTTAGCTCAGTATGCAGCAATATCCTTTTTATATTACTCCTTCAGCTTCACAGACTTCTTCTCGTAAGGCTGCTTGTCTTCTGCAGCAGAGTTATTCCACATCTCTCCCAGTTTCTTTGTGACATCACCAATGGATAGGCTGGGATGTTCTCCTTTGATTTGGTGATGTGCTCCTTTGATTTTTGGGGCGATACTCAGAATAGAACAAGAAAAAAACCTGAAGGAAGCCTCTTAGGTGCATTGGGATCCTTGAATTTCTTTTTTGTTTCCCCTTTAGGAGGGATATAGGTTTTCATTTCTCTTTCATAACAAGCCTTGTCTGCCTTTGCCATGTCTTCAAATTTTCCCTTCTCTTTAGCAAACATGTCTTCCACCTCTCTGAGCACTGCTTAGAAAATTCTGAGAAGTTAACAGAAGAATCTGGTTGATTGTTCTTTTGCTCCGCCTGGCAAGTTTGCACAAAGAATGCTTATGATGACATTTGCTTCTCGGCTTCTTGGAATCTCCTTTGCCCACGTTCAGTTGTTTTTCCTCTGCACAGCACAGATTCACCCAGTGCCCGTCCAGCCCTCACTTGCCCCAGCACTGTCTCTATTGAGCTCAATGTACTGCAATGACTGTGAGAACAGAGAATGTAAATTAACCTGTATGTATCAGGAATCACAGTCAGTTAGAGAATTACAGTGTTCAGTTAGAGATCATGGCTGAATTTTTAAAAATCTAGAACTGTGTTAGTTATAAGAGGAATACAAGGAAGTAAAGAATAGAGAAACCCTAATAACTAGCAACAAACAATCAGAAACTGAAAATTTTAAAACCCATTTTCAGTATCATCAAAAAATATGAACTTGTTAGGGAAAATCTAAAAAGCAAAATGTAACAGACCTGTACGTTGAAAACCATAAAACATTGGTGAAGATAAAGAAGACCTAAATAAACCATGAGGTATACCATGAACATGAGTCAGAAGACTCAGTGTTGTTAAGATGCTAGTCCCCCAAATTGATCTATAGATTCAAAGCGATTCCTGTTTTTAAAAATCCCAGAACCCCTCGCAGGCTGAGCCAGGAGGCAGGCGAGGGGCTGGGGTGCGGGTGCTCCTAGGACCACGCTGGACCTGGACGCTTTGGCTGGGAACAGGGTGATTCATCAGTAAAGGCACATTCAAGCCATAAAAATAAAAATCCCAGCAAGCTTTTTTGTAGAAATTGACAAATTGGTTCTGAAATTTATATGGAAATGCAAAAGACCTAGCCAAAACAACTTTGAAAAAGAATAACAAAAATTGAGGACTAACATTGCCTGATTTAAAAAAATTTTTTTTTTAAATTTTTATTTTAAAGATGTAAGGTACGATTAAGGATTAGGTACACAAGTGGTCATTGTACAGGTAAAGTTTGGGCCTCCCTTTGGTCCCCACTTTGCCTGGTTTGAGATCAGGTACCCTTATTGATGTTATATCCCCCTCTCCCCCAACCTTGGCAGGATCCCGCTACTGCCAATCCCCTTCTTATAGTATTATAGTAAATGTTCAGGATCTGCTTATGAGTGAGAACATGTGGTACATTGTTCTTTGTTTCTGTGATAGATCACTGAGTATGATAGACTCTATATCCATCCAAGTTACTGTGAAGTCCATATGTTTTTATTCCATTGTATATATGTACCACATTTTTTTTTATCCAGTCCAGTTTCGATGGGCAGCGTGGTTGGTTCCATGTTTTTACTATTGTGAATAGTGCTGCAATAAATATGCATGTGCAGGTATCTTTTTTGTAGAATGATTTGAGTTCCTTCAGGTATATTCCCAGTAGGGGGATTGTTGGGTAATATGGAAGGTCAATGTCTAGTTCTTTTAGAAATTGCCACATTGTTTTCCAAAGAAGTTGCGCTAGTTTGCCAGCAGCAGTGTAGAAGCATTCTTTTTTCTCCGCATCTTCTCCAGCATCTGTTTTATTTATTTGTTTGTTTGTTTTGAGTCAGAGCCTCACTCTATCACCCAGGCTGGCATGTAGTGGCATGTTCACCGCCACCCCAGCATTGACCTGCTGAGCTCAGGTGATCCTTCCGCCTCAGGCTTCCAAGTAGCTGGAGCTACAGGTGCGCGCTACCACACCTGGCTAATTTTTTTGATATATTGTAGAGACGAGGTCTCACCAAGTTGCCCAGGCTGGTCTCAAACCCCTGGGCTCCAGCAGTCCTCTTGCCTCGGCCCTCAAAGTGCTGAGATTACAGACTTGAGCCACTGCACCTAGCTGTTGTTTGTTTTATTAATGATGGCCACTCTTACTGGAGTTAGGTGGTATTTCAATGTGGTTTTGATTTACATTGTGATTAGTGAAGCTGAGCACTTTTTCATGTGTCTATTGGCTGCCCGTATATCTTCTTTTGATAAGTGTCTATTCATGTCTTTTGCCCACTTTTTAATGAAGCTGTTTGGTTTTTTTCCTTGTGGTACTTTTGAGTTCCTTGTAGATCCTGGATGTTAGGCCTTTGTCAGGTATACAGTTGGCAAATATTTTCTCCCAGTCTGTGGGCTGTCTCCCCACTCTCTTGATGGGTTCTTTATATATAATTTTTTATTTTAAAGATGTGGGGTACAATTCATGGTTAGGTATACAAATGTTCATTATGCAAGTACCCTTGTTGATGAGGTATGCCCCCCCTGGCAGTTTCCCACTACTACCAATCCTGATCCCCCTCCCCTGACATTTTCCTACTACTGCCAAACCCTTTCTTATAGTATTATGATAATTGTTCAAGGTCCACTTATGAGTGAGAACATGTGATACTCAGTTCTTTTTGTGATAGATCACTCCATATTATAGACTCTAAGTCCATCCAAGCTGCTATGAAATTCATGATTTTGTCCTTCTTGATGACTATGTAATATTCCATTGTGTATATGTACCACATTTTTTTTATCCAGTCTTCTTTCAGTGGGCAGCACGGTTGGTTCCATGCTTTGCTATTGTGAGTAATGCTGCAATAAACATGCATGTGCAGGTATCTTTTTCATAGAGTGATTTGAGTTCTTCCTGGTATACTCCCAGTAGGGGGATTGTGGGGTCATGTGGAAGGTTAATTTTTAGATCTTTTAGGAATCACCACACTGTTTTCCACAGAGTTTGTACTAGTTTACACTCCCACCAACAGTGTAGAAGTGTCCCCTTTTGCCCGCATCTTCTCCAGCATCTGATGTTTTTTGAAATATTGTTGATGGCCATCCTGACTGGAGTAAGGTGGTATCTCAGTGTAGTTTTAATTTGCATTTTTTGATGACTAGTGTGGCTGAGCATTTTTTCATGTATCTGTTGGCTGCTCATATGTCTTCTTTTGTGAAGTGTCTATTCGTATCTTTTGCGCACTTTGTAATGGGGCTGTTTGCCTTTTTCTTTTGGGCACAATTGAGTTCCTTATAGATCCTAGATGTTAGGCCTTTGTCAGTTATACAGTAGGCAATTATTTTTTCCCAGTCTGTGGCCTGTCTACCCACTCTTGATGGTTTCTTTGGCTTTGCAGAAGCTTGTCAGTTTGATGAGGTCCCACTTGTCTGTCTTATCTCTTATGGCATGGGCACTAGGGATTTTGATCAGGAATTGGTTGCCAGTTCCAATTTCCATAAGGGTGTCTCCTGCATTTTCTAAGGTTCTTATAGTTTGAGGTTTTATGTTTTTTTAGATCTTTGATCCATTTAGAGTTGATTTTTGTTTATGGTGATGGGTAGGGGTCCTGTTTCAATCTTCTGCATGTGTTCAGCTGGTTTTCCCAACACCATTAATGGAATAGTTTCTCCTCTTTGTAGTGGTTGTTGGTGGAGGCTTTGTTGAAGTTGAGTGTGTTGAGAAATTGAGGTTTTGCTTCTGGACTCTCTATCCTCTTCCATTGGTCCATACACCTACTCTTGTACCAATACCAGGCTGTTTTGATTATTGTGGCCTTATAGTAAAGTTTAAAGTCTGGAAGTGTTATACCTTACACTTTGTTTCTTTTGCTAAGGATTGCTTTGGCTATTCGTGGTTATATTTTCATACAATTTCTGTATTGTCATTTCCAGGTCTGAGAAGAATGATGTTGGTAATTTAATGAATATTACCTTGAATCTGTATATTGCCTTTGGTAAGATGGACATCTTAATAATGTTGATTCTTCCTATCCATGAGCATGGAATATTTTTCCATTTGTTTGTGTCTTCTTTGATTTTTTTGAGCAGTGTTTCCATTGTAGAGGTCTGGTTAGGAAGATGTCAAGGTATTTCATTTTTTTGGTGGCTACTGTAAATGGGATTATGCTTTTTATTTGGTCCTCTGCCTGCTTGTTGTTGGTGTATAAGAATGCAATTACCCATTGCACATTTATTTTGTACCCTGAGACATTGCCAATGTCCTTTATCAGTGCAAGCAGGTTTTTGACAGATTCTCTTGAGTCTTTGAGGTGTAGGGTCATATTGTCAGCAAAAAAGGATAATTTGATTTCCTCTTTACCTGTTTTGATACCCCTGATTTTCTTCTCTTGTCTACTTGCTCTAGCTAGGACTTCCAACACAATGTTGAACAAGAGGGATGAGCATGGGCAGCCTTGTCTTGTTCTGGTTTTCAGGGGAAATGTTTCCAGTTGCTGTCTGTTTAGCAATATGCTGGCTGTGAGTTTATTGTAGATGGTGCTTACTATTTTGAGGTATGTTCCTTCTGTGCCTAGGTGTTTGAGGGTTTTTATCAAGAAGCGATGCTGGATTTTATCGAAAGCTTTTTCTGCATCTAATGATATAATTATATGGTTTTTGTCTTTACATCTGTTGATGTATTTAATTGCATTCATGGTCTTGCGAATGTTGAACCAGCCCTGCATCCTGGGGGTGAAGCCTACTTGGTCATGGTGGATGACTTTTGATATGTGTTGTTGGATCCGATTTGCTAGAATCTTGTTGAGGATTTTTGCATCTGTGTTCATCTGGGATGTTGGCCTATAGTTCTCTTTTTTTGTTGGATCTTTACCCAATCTGGGTATCAGTGTAATGTTAGCTTCATAATATGATTTGGGGAGAATTCCATCTTTCTCATTTGCCTGGAATACTTTCAATAGGATTGGTATCAGGCCCTCCTTGTATGTTTTGTAGAATTCCTCTGAAAAGCCGTCTAGTCCAGGGCTTGCTTTCTTTCTTTTTTTTTTTTTTTGGTAGGTAGTTTTCTTATGAGAGAATCAGTTTCCTGGGTTGTTATTGGTATATTAGGATCTCAATGTCTTCTTGTTTCAACCTTGGGAGGCTGTATGATGTCAGAAAGTCCTCCATTTCATTTAGGTTAACAAGTTTGTTTCCATACAGGTGTGTCTAGTAATCTGTTCCCTAGTCCCTGCTCAGTCAGCCACTCACATGCCCACTTACTCACTCACACATATGCAAAATTTTCTATACACTCACTCACTCACACTGGAACTTGCTTAGTCTGACTGGCTCTGCTGCCATCTTCCCAAAAATCCACATTACCTGATTTTTAACTCAGTGAAGAGAGAATTGTTTTTCCAACAAATTGCTGTCATGAGTAGATATCTATGTACTTAAAAATTAACTTCAGACTTTACACCATATATAAAAATTAACTCAAAATGGATTATAGACCTAAATGTAAAACTTAAAACTAAAACTTCAGAAGAAAACCTTTTGCCCTTGAGTTAAGCGAGGATATTTTAGATATGACACTAAAAGCATGATCTATAAAAGAACAAAACACTAGATTGAACTTCATCAGAATTTAAAATTACACTCCTTAAAAGTCATCTTTAAGAGAATGAAAAGAAAAGGTATAGACTTGGAGAAAATATTTGCAAAACATATATCTGATAAAAGTATATATCTGCAATATATAGAATATAATTCTCAAAACTCAATGATAAGAAACAAACTGATTTATAAATTTTTAAGAGATACTTCACCAAAGAATATCAAATAAGCACCTTAAAAAGATGTTTAAAGTCACTAGTAATTAGAGAAATGTAAATATGTAAATTAAAACCAGAAAGAGATACTGCCACATGCCTATTAAATGGCTAATATTAAAAAGACTGGCCATATCAAACATTGGCCAAGATATGACAGAACTTGTACTCTTATCCACTGCTGGTGGGAATGTATAATGGTGCAACCAACCACTTTGGAAAATAGTTTGTCAGTTTTTTCAAAAGTTAAACTCTTAATTTGGCTATTCTACTCATAGATATTTATCCAAGCAAAATGAAAGCATATGTCCATATAAAGATTAGTACACAAATATTCATCGAATCTATGTGTAATAGCCAAAAATTGGAAACAACTCAATGTTCATCAACAGATGAATGGATAAACAAACTATGATGTATCCATGTGATGAAGTACTACTCAGCATTTACAGGGAATGAACTACTGATACTTGTAGTGTCATGGATGAATCTCAAGATAATAATCTTGAGTAAAAGAAGTTAGAACAAAACGAAGTATATACTATAGGATTCTATTCATTTAAAAGTACAGAAAATGTAAACTAATTTATAATAACACAAGTAGATCAGTGATTGACTGGGAATGGGAGAGATGGAAGGGAGGATTTACAAATGGACACAAGGAAACTTTTGGGAGTGATGGTGTTTTCACAAGTTGTGTGTGTGTGTGTGTGTGTGGTGTGACAATTAAGTTCACGAATTCATGAAAAAGTGCTACATACCTCACTGCTGAATATCACTACGGTCACCTTTGAAGTACTCCCTTTGGGAAACTATGCACCAATGCCAGCACCTAGTCCATCTGTCAAAGCAATTTTGGAACTCTTTTTCTGGAATAGTCATCAGAGCTGTCGTTATATTACCCTTGATGTCCTGA
>CAUYQG010051758.1:0-24128 GCA_963574415.1 Tarsius wallacei | reverse complement strand
TTCTGTTCAGGAATTGGCTACCAGTTCCAATTTCCATGAGGGTATGCCCTTCATTTTCAAGGATTCTTATGGTTTGAGGTTTTACATTTAGGTCTCTGATCCATTTGGAGTTAATTTTTGTGTATGGGGACAGGTAGGGGGATTGACTGATAATTATATAGTCTTAGGGCAAAAAAAACTATAAAGAACATCTTGTCCAACTTAGCATCTTTATTTATTAAACACTAACTTCAAAGCCAGCAATACAAGGATAGACTAAATTTGCTTCCTAAAGAATATTTTGTTTTCATCTAAATTAGCCTACATTTTATAGAAATGATGATAAACAGCACAATATCTTCTTTATCATTAATTTTGTGTGAGATGCACAAATAAAGGAATTTTCTTACTTTACTCGCTTAAATATCAAGATGCCTAACAAATATATAAGATAAAATATGAATAAAAATACTGTGATAAGTATAAAATCAATCAAACCCAGTTTAATTCAGAATTCAGCTTCATTTGTAGTTTTTCTTCTTAGAGAACAAGACGCTGTTTCATCAGTAAATCTGGAGTTAGCATTTGTGAGGTTTAGAGCATGTGTTAAGGAAAAATAGAATGAAATATATTCATCAGATTAAATTAACTGAAAGCTTACTTTTTTCATGTATGAGTCCTTAAGGCCACTTATGGGCCAAGAGCAAAGTGGGGCAATTGTCTTCCTCATGTTCAGAAATAAAAAGGTGCATTGTCTGTTTAAAATGTATAAATAATAATGAATCACTACAATTCAGACATCTGTGTATTACCCCATGCACCAGTAATTCAAAACAATAGCAGCCAAAACTTATATTACCTGCATTTATTTTCTGAGCATTATTGTTCATTTTATTTCATAATTCTTACTACAATACTTTTATAACTTATAGAAGCAAAGGTATAATAATTATTTTGCTGAGCAAGGAAGGCAATGTATTAACTCCGCCTCTTTGCCTTTCATACCACTTCCCCACTCCCTCTAATGAACTTTCTACCCATCAAATTTTGCAGTTACCAAGTGTTAATGTCATCTCACACTTAAAATATTTTTCTGATTGAGCAATGCATTGAACTCTTCTTTTTCTAAATACCTATGCCATTTTTGTTAATATCATTCATTCTCAAATTATATAATATATGATGGTTTGGTTATGTTTGTACAAGTCTTATTTCACCACAACTCTAAACCACAGTGGATAAATATTTTGTAAATTACAATCTCTAGTGTCTCATAAATCTGCATTGTTTTACACATCTTGTACATAAATATTTATTAACTTAACAAATATTTATTGATGGCATTGTTTTAGAATTTCAGGGCTGATAAGACAAAAATAATATGATCCCTATTGAGAAAAATAAAGGAATAGTGCTGGTAATAGTAAATATTTTGAAAGACATTCTAAATACATTCTTTTCCTTTCTTCTCCCAACACTGGGTATCAGCTACAATTATATCATTTTTGACAAGACAGTGCAAACAGATTTTGTAACTTGTCTGTGATGCCAAAACATAAGGCAAACTCAGCATTTGTTTTCCTAGACATGTGTTATTGCAAAGACTAGACTAGTAATAGATGATAGATGGAAAAACATACATTTTTTTCTAGAGTTGTACTTGAGGAAATAATTTGAACGTGGCTTACTTAAAATAAGTGATATTTAATCTTATCTTTATTACATTAGTCCCTTCTTCTCATTATCTTATCTGACTTTTGTTGTTAGAAATTTTCTCTTTTCAAACAAGACTTGATATATAAAGTATGACATTCCTGAGAATATATTTGAATGTGTAGAGACTTTAAGATACAATTAAAAGGGTTAAAAATATTACTTTATATATTTGAATTGCATACTAGAATGTATTTTACATTTATAAAAGGCATTAAAATTTCCTCTACATATCTTCATTCATAGCTTCCTGCTGAATGAGTTTAGAAATTCTAAAAATGAATAGTAACAGTGAAAGAACACAGGGAATGAGACATTATTAACACAACCTCGAGAAGCTTAACCTCAAAGACTGAAAGTCAGATTTCAAGCCTTAACATAAAAATAAATTCGCTTGGATTCAAATTAAACCACAGTGCAAAATAAACTTTACTTCAGAAAATACCTTTTGAAATGTGCTAAGCATAGCCACTTGGCTTCTTTAAAACAGAATTAACAGATACTTTTTTCTTTTTCTTTTTTTTGTATCCAATTAAGACACGACTCATTGTTCACCAGGAAAAGTGTGGATTTTAAACTATTTCCTTTTTAAATCATTGTCTACATATATCCATCTTAACAGAAGTCATTTCAAGCAGAAATAAATAGATGAACAGTCAGAATATGCCTTAGACTTTAAAAGCAGTATTTTTTTTTTCCGAGAGTGGTTTGTTTTACTTTAGATTTATTTCAAATGCATAAAAAGCAACCTATACATTTTTAAAAATTAATATCAGAAACTTTACAATGGCCTCCATTAAATAATTTAGTTCTCAATACTATGGTTGTCACAAATTTGAGAAATTAGGACCTCGTATATTCTGTACATTTTAGGATTGCCCAACTATTAAAACCAATCCATAAATTGAAGACGGGCACTTTAAAGCTGTCTTTTTTCTTTTTTGCCACATCTGCTTGTCTCATATGTTTTAAGGGCTACTTCTTGCTAGTTTTGCTATGCATCTTTTAGTATGCTATCCTAAAGGGGCACTATTTTGCCTCCAGTCACTAACATTTTAACAATATGTATGCATCTCTTTAGCAGGTTTTGTCAGCCAAAAATGTGTTTCTCTTTACAAGTTTTGTACTATTGAAATGTATGTGAGTACTACTTTTTTTCAATAAAAGCATACTAATTTCTGTTTATATGTCACGAGGTAACTTAATTTACACCAAACCAAATTATCTCATTCTGAATGCTATGGATAAGAGGAATTTTGGTTATGTTCGTAAGTCAACTATATTGTTTCCAACAGCTTTCACAGAAAAATTTTTCATCAATAACTATTAGCAAAAGTAACTGATACAGTTTTTCTTAATCAGGTTGGCTGGTGAGCTGGGTCCCCTAAGAGTGTTGCAGTCCCCGGAGCCGTGCTGTCAGCCCAGGCTTCACGCGGTGGTCAGGAAGTGATAGCGTCGTGATGGGGAATGCAACACCACCCGAGAGCTTGGGGATGCCAGCAGTGGCAGGGCATCCTGAGAGTGTTGCAGCTTTGTCACCTCAATGGGCTGGCAAGCGGAATCCTCGGAACTGATGGGTGGGCAAGCTGAGTCCCGAGGGTAGACAAGGAAGGCCCTGAGGAGTGTTGGCTCTGTCGGCTGGCAAGCCAGGCCTCAAGAAGTTTTGGCTTATTTAGTTTGGTGGCCCCCATCAGCTCCGACTGGGTCCTGCTGTCAGCTCTGCCAGCAACTCCCCTGGGTCTTCATCAGGGTTCTGCGTGGGCCTCCGACGCTCTGTAGCCCTGTCCCTGCGGGCTCTGAGGACTGGCAAGGCAGCCGCTGATGGCATGCGCAGCTTTTCAGCTCTGACGATCTCCAGAAGCACCGACGACCTCCAGCAGCTCTGAAGATCTACAGCAGCTCCTCGGTCAGAGTTCTGGTCTCACGCCCAAGAAAAAGAACGAGGACAATTGGAGGGTGAGAACCCAGTAGCTTATTAAGAAGACAGAGCAGCTCCCAACTGGAAAGGAGCCAGAAAGAGATTTGCTGATCTCAGGCCGAAACATGTCCTTATATAGTCCTAGAATCAACTGGTTAACAAGCATTAGCAGTGAGCTGATTGGTTGGCACTAGCTGAGCTGATTGGTTAGTACTAAACATCAATCAACTAGAGGTATGGGTCTATCAGTGAGCTGATTGGTTGGCATTAGAACCAATCAGCTGGAGGTATTGTGGTGTGCTTTTTCAATCCCAGGAAGTGAGTGTTTTTGCTCTAACTCAAGGAGCCTACTGGGAGTTTGTTACCAAAGCAAGTATTTGTGCTTCAGTCCCAGAAGCTTGCAGGAAGTTTGTTACTTTATTAGCAGGACCCGCCCTGTCTACCTGCCTATTTGTTTTCTAACTACCTCCTCTCTCATAATGACTGACTATATTGACTTTCCTATTGGATTTTTTATCATTGTAAGTAAAATAGCAGAGAGAGGGAGAGAAAGAAAGTAAAAAGTAAAAGATAAAGAGAATGAGGCAAAACATAAAATATTTTAAGAAAGAGATTTGTCCTGATTTTCCTTTGTCATTAAAGAGAAGGATGAAGCATAGTGCCTCAATGCTTTCTAATTTTAATTAGCATATTTGCTAACACGGTCTTTCTATTTGAAACTCTGCAAAAGATATGGGAAGAGTCCCCAAATTCAGATAATTAAAGATGTCATGTTTAAATTATTTCAATTATTTTTTGTACATGCAGCATTTGGGATAATTGATGTTCATTTATAGTAAACGTAGTCTTAATTAAAAATAAGTTGAAATATGTTTTGAGGACATAGAATGCTCTAATTTTTATAAATGTGCCACTTTTTCTATATATATGCTCATCTTCTTAGTCACATTGCCTTGTGAATATGACTATCACTGTGATTCTGCCATCACTGAGAGTTTTCTATATTAGAAATTCACATAATTCTGAAGAAAGTAACACCACAGAAAGATGCGTTGATGCTATGCAGTGGCTTTTTCCCTTAGGGGATTTGCTGATTCTGGGAATAGGTCAAGAGCCTGAGAATCCAGGCAAAGGACCTGGACAGAAAATGAGTAAAAATAATCAGAGAAACTAACAACATGAACATGTGCATGTACGTGTGTGTGTGTGTGTAGCGTCACAAGGACTTTAACCACTTTCTTAATACTTTCACAAAGGATATGCCTAGTTTAGCTCAGATTTTAATTTATAAACATTGAATTTAAAAACAATAAGACCAGGTTTTCAAATATGGTTGTGATTGGGTGGATTAAAGTATTCCTTAGTAGTACATATAAAGAAATGTTCTAATTGTCTATAGGATTGCTTTTTCAATGTAATCAGATAATTACCAGTTGATATTTGCATCCAAATAGTCATAGATCCCATGGATCTTAAGTTACCATAAAACTTTTTTGATTATCAATTGTTTGGTTGCAAAATATAAATATCAATGTTAGTAAAGTGTTCCATAAACAACCCTAAAGTTATTATTATTGGTTGATTATAATTAAGAGAGAAACACATTTTATAGAAACATATCTAAATAAATGAAGACAGAAATATTACATCAACATTTTTCAGCATTAAAACCTAATTATAAAAATTTCTACTTTAAATTAGTTTTAAAAAATCAAAAATAATTTTAAATTAAACTTTCTGGGATTTTCTTTAATAATGTATTTTATGTAAGAACTTTGAGAGTTGACCACTTTGCATAAGTTTACTAAACAATTATTCTATGTTATTAAAGATTTTTCAATATATCCCTTATTTGAATTATAATTTATCTTGCAAAACTGATTAGATTAGAATCTTTTTATGCATTTGAAACATCAAACTATTATTACTATTTGTCTCTGTTCCCTACTATTTTAAGATGTTTATTTTTACCAGGTACTCTTGCTAGGTAAGCTAGTAGTAGTGGGGGGAAAAAAAGTCTCTTATCATAGAGTTTATATCTTCTTAGGAGAAAACCAAAAGAAACTTGTAAATACGCTATGTGATATGTCAATTAGTAATTAAAATTGTAAAGTAAAACCAAATGAAATAAAAAAGGAAGTGTGAAAGGAATTTCTCTTTATATAAGAGCATTGATGAACTCCCCCTTGATAAAGTGGCATTTAGAAAGAAGATGGGAGTCAGGTATTACAATATTTATTTTGTTATATTTCTAGTTTTGTATTCACATATGAATACAGGGGAATTTTAATTACTACAATTTTGTAATCTGTTATTTTTCAGTAGTGTTCACTCTTTTTTAGTTTTATTTCAAAATATTCCCCTTTGTTGCTTTTATGGATCTAATGTACTTTACTGAGTCCTCCAGAACACACACACACACACACACACACACACACATACACACACACACACACACAATGAATTTAAATTAGAATTTCAATAATTGTGTCAGATAATATATAATTTATTGACTTCTGTTTTACAACACTTAATCTTTACATTTAGAAACCCCAAATACTTTTCTATTTATTCATACATATTGTACTAATATTTTATTAGTTTTTCTCATATTTGTATGGTATCATTTTATTTAAATTGATTTCATAATTATTTTCCAAAATAAATTAAATCAGTATTTTTATTTAATTCTAATGCATTATTCTTGAGGCATATAAGTTACAGATTTTGTAGGACTATCTTAAACAGTGGCATATTGCTAAAATTATTTTTTTGTTAGACTTTGGTTTCTACCACTCATCCCCTGGAATGTTCAAAGTATACAATATTACACTTTTGAGTGCACATGTGTATGCATGTTAAGTCGGTGGATATATTTGTGTGTGTGGTTTGTTGTCTTCATGTGTTATTCCATTTCTAGAAATTCTTGAGTGTCAATGGTAATAATGAAAATTTGTGTCCGATTCTTACTGTTCCTCTCCCCATGCATTAATGTAAGATTTTCACAGAGGCAGCACGCAGTCCTCACAAAATAAATGAACACCCACATATATACTGTGATATCCCTTTAAGTGTAAAATCCATGGATATTTTCTTTAGTCTGCAACTGACTTCTAACACCATACTAGTGTTTATCTATCTGTATGATGTTTGGATTTCATATTCTAGTTCCCGTCATAGTCTTGCCATTTGGATGTGGAAACAGATTGCCTTATTACTTTGACTCCTGGCATTCACTTAGTTGGAATGGACTTTGTACTCTTATTCTGCCCACTTCATTTGCCTGTTAGTTGTGCTGTCCAAACAAGCCTTGGCTCAGGGAGTCAACTTTGTTATTCAACCAGTATTGCCATGGCATAGAAAGAATCAATAGTGTTCTATTTTAATTGAGAGGCTACTTACAATTTTTGTATTACTTTCATAATAATCATTAAATTGGTAATTGTAATTATCATATAGGCAAACCGTATTTATCTATTTTAAGATTCTCTTAAAAATACTCTTTGAAATATATTACTTAATACATGCAAAACTATAACAAATATTCAAAATGTTTGGCACAATAAAGTATATGGTAAAAAATGTTAGTAATGGTAAAGGTTATGTCTATATTTTTAAGACAAATCAAGAGGCATAAACAAGAAACATTGTACAATCAGTGTAAGGTATTATTCAATAGATCCCACTAACTTCTGTTGTATTATGATCTTTTTTTCTGAAAACTGAGGAATGATACCAAGAGCCAGCAAGCTCAGGATGTTAGTTCCACATTAAGCCTCTATTTTTGGTACAAGTAGATGTTTTTCTCTTTTCTTATGAAAGTTACAAAAAACATGCCATTTTGATGCCATCATTATTTTATTTTCTTCCACTACCTGTCATACTAAATCAGATTCTGGTTTGTTTTTAAAGTTAAAGTAATTGCAATCAGGTACAATTTGTTTTCAGAACTCCTGTCTAGAGGAGGAGTCGATGCATCCAGGCAAGGTGACATGAGTGTCTCTTTCTGATCCTTAAGTTTGTACTTTATGTCAATTTGACCTCAATTGTGTGACATTTTAAAGTGAAATAATGAAATTTCAGCAACAAATAATGGAATCTTATGTAGGTGTTATTTGTTTTATGCTTGCACCTAGACACCTAAATGTGGTTGCAAAGAGGGATTGCTGAGTCATCATCCAAAAAAACTATTAATTCATTCTTACTGTTAAGATTCAAAATGTTATGTGTAAAGAGTACTAAGTGTTCTATTTGCCTTGACAAGAAATAAGAGGGGCTATCCTACAAAATTCCCTGCTTGTTTTTCAGAATAAAATGATCATTGTTAAATAATCAATACTGCATGAATGACTTGAAAATCCTTCGTCTATATTACTAGAGCATATCATTTGAAAATAGTCATAAGTTTGATAACTTTGTTGCTTTAAAATGTCCAATTAGAAAAAAATAGTACAAATGCCATTGAAAGTAGTAGAAAGGTCTTTAATATTTTTAAGCATACTGAGTTAGACCTTATTTCTAGGTTTGCAAATAAATTAAATGTTACATGCTGCACCTCACTCAGCTTTTATAAATCATTTTTCTCATCTCCTCTACTACCCTGTAGGACTAATATGATTTTTTTTTAATGGGGGAAAGGATTTGCAAATTCAAAGTGGTAGAGAATAGTTCAGTGTGTCTTGGTGGAACTGGTCAGAAATGGATTCTGTCTTTGAGGGTGAGGAGAAAGGTGAGGCACTGACACTACCGGTGCACTTCTAAGTCACATATGGACAAGCTCTCACCTTGCCTACCAATCTGCCTCTCCAATGTCTATACTTAGATGTCTAACAGGTTATCAATATTTCCAAAAGTGAATTTATATTTTTTAACTGCTTCACTTCTCCACCAGCAGCTTAATCTACTTTAGTTCATATCAATTGTATATTTCTAATTATTCAAGCTTGGAATCATCTTTGAAATTGCTTTTATATTTTCCATCCAACCCATCAGGAATTTTTATTGGCTCTGTTTACAAAACACATTCAGAATATACCCACTATTCATCACTTTCATTAACACCATATTTTTCGCCAAGATTACTGCAATTACCTTCTATCTTTCTACTTTCATTTTTGCCCTAACGCTTCACAAATACATTCCCAAAGTAATAATAATTATATATTTATATTTTATATATAACATATTTATATAAAAATAATAATTTATTTTAACCAGATATATAAATATATATACATATATCAGCTAACTTTCAAAATCATGCATTCAATATATAATTAAATTTCATTCATTTATTGTTATCTATAGAAAAAGTAATAATATATATTTTAGTTAATGGCCCCACCAGAGGCCACTTCATATATCTTAGAGTAAAAATAAAAGATCTCAGAATGGTCCAAAAGTTTCCCCCACTACCTTTTTTCTAAGTTCCTATTTCTATCCCCTCTCTTCATTATGTTCCAGATACAATGATAATCTTGTTATTTTATGAAAATAAACCTTTTGCACTAGCTTTTTATTTGTTCTTTATGCCATTCTCCCCAGATGACTCTTTCTCAGAGCTCCATCGATCATTTGTGAAAAACATCATCTTGTGAACCTATGCTGTACACTTTAAAATGGACCAACTCCCACGTTCTAGGACTCCTCATTCATTTTACTCTGCTTTGTTTTTGTCCATATCACTTATCGTTTCTCAAACCGTACCCTTTACTTTCTCCAGACTCCTTCAACTAAAATGTGAATGTCACAAGGACTAGAAACGGTATTTGTTTTCTTGGTGCTATGCCCAGAGTCTGGAACAACGCTGGCACAAATAAATATTTGTTCAATAAATGAATAAGTAATTATTTGACCATGAAGTTACAGAATTGAATGTATTTGATAATGTGTGTTTTTGTGGTTTTTTTTGAGTTGGAGTCTCACTCCGTCGCCCAGATTATAGGCTGAGCCACTGAGCCCGGCTGGGTCTCACTTCGCCACCTGTGTGGAATGCAGTGGCATGATCATGGTTCACTGCAGCCTTGACCACCTGGGTTCTGGGAATTCTTTCACCTCAGCCTCCTGAGTAGGATGCATGACTACACCTGGCTTTTTTTTTTTTTTTAATGTTTTGTGGAAAAGTAGTCTCAATATGTTGCCTAGGCTGGCAGAAGTCTTTAAAAATTATTCTGACTTCTTTCCAGCTTAATGTTTTGAATTTATTTGATTTTTAGATTTGAGGGGTACATATCCAGGTTTGTTACAAATATTTGATTTTTAGATTTGAGGGGTACATATCCAGGTTTGTTACATAGGTATACTATGTGATGGTGAGGTTTGGCTTCTATTGAGCTTATCACCCTGATAGTAAACATGATACCAATGGATAGTTTTTCAACCCTTACCTGCCTCTTTCCTTTTTTAAAGAGTGCTCCAGTGTCTGTTGTTCTCATTCTTGTGCCCATGAATATTCAGTCTTTAGCTTGTACTTATTAGGGAGACCATATATTCAGTTTTCTGTTTCTGTGTTGATTCACTTAGGACGATGGTCTCCAGTTGCATCCATGCTGTTGCAAAGGACATGATTTTATTATTTTATATTGCTTCATAGCATTCCATGATGGATATGTACCACATTTTCTTTAGCTGGTCTACTGTTGATGGGCACATAAGTTGGTTCCATGCATTTGCTATTGTGGATAGTGCTGTGATAAACATGGGAGTGAAAGTGTCTTTTAATAGAATGATTTCTGTTCCTTTGGATATGTACCCAGTAATAGGATTGCTGGTTTGAATGGTAAATGTATTTTTACATTTTTAAGAAATCTTTAAACGGTTTTCCACGAGGGTTGAACTGGCTTGCAACTCCCATCCCCAGTGGTGATTATTCCCTTTACTCTGCAACCTCACCAACATGTGTTGTTTTTTGACTTTTCAATAAAATTCATTCTGACTGGAGTGAGATGGTACATCATCATGGTTTTTATTTCTTTGATGATTAGTGACGTTGAACTTTTTTCATATGTTTGCTGACATGTTATAGTGATAATCTTGTATATTTTTAGAAGATATTTTTCACTATAAGTGTATTTGAAAGAGAACTTCCTTCTCTACTAATTGAGTTTGTTAGTGACACCATCATGACTAGAAAACAATCCAGAATTTCTGACATAAAAGATATGTTATCACATAAGAAAAATTAGATGAAAGATTTTTTTAAAATTTTTGATTTAATTTTTTTTCTCATTTATTTTAAATTGTGCTATGGTCTGAATGTTTGTGCTCCCGCAAAACTCATAAATTGAAATCTTAATTCTAAACTGGTGGTTTGGAATTTCGGGCCTTTGGAAGGTAATTAGGTTTTAAGGGCAGAGACCTCATGAATGGGATTAGTACACTTATAAAATAAGCAAGCTCATTCTTCTCTTCACTGTGTGAGGATACAGCAGGAAAACACATCTATGAGAAAGCAGACCCTTGTCATACTCCAAATCTGCGGACACCTTGATTAGGGACTTTCCAGCCTCCATAACTGTGAGAAATGAAATTCTGTTGTTTATAAGCTACCCAGTTTATGATATTTTATTATAACAACCTAAACAATAAAAAAACTGATTTTGCAAGCCTGTATTCACCAAGTTAAAAAATAATCATTAAATGTGAACTCATTGTCATGTAATCGTTTTTTGTAAATTTAATTTTACTCTAAACAATGAATATATGACTTTAAAACAGAGTAATAAATATAATAAAATAAATATTTTTATTTTTACAATAATTTATTTTAACCAAATACATAAATTGCACACAAAGATTAATAGACATAGTCCCAGCCGGGCTCGCTGGCTCAGCCTGTAATCCCGCACCTTGGGAGACTGAGGTGAGTGGATTGCCTGAGCCCGCGGGTTCGAGACCCGCCTGGGCAACTTGGCGAGACCTCATCTCTACAATACATCAAAAAACTAGCCGGGTGTGGTAGCACACGCCTGTAGTTCCAGCTACTTGGAAGGCTGAGGTGGAAGGATCGCCGGAGCCCAGGAGGTCGAGGCTGCGGTGGCCGGGAGCGGCCACTGCACTCCAATCTGGGTGACAGTGAGACTCCAACTCAAAAAAATAAATAAATAAAAAATAAACATAGTCCCTGATTATAAAAGTGAAACAAATTCTGATATGAATATTATTAAAGTTTTATTTCCTTCTGGAGTTTATTTACTAGGTTTTTGAAAAATTAAATTATTTCTCTATCACAGTATAGAATACTGATAACTCTTGTTCAATAACTACAAAATATTGAATATGTATTATGTTTACAGTTAGCATAATATGTGACTCTGGGGAAATCATTTATAATATCACATGCTTTTTGACCAAAGTTTTATGTTTTTTCTTGATGCTTTTATCATGAATTGTTTAGGAAAACTCATATTACCAAATAGATGTCGCAACTATGAGTGTAGAAGTCAGAACTATGGAGTGTAGTTTTAGAAATAAACTCAACTGAAATTGTCATTCAAATTTATTATTAGATATTTCACAGGAAAAAGATGTTCTGAATGTTCTGTATAAAAGTTTCTGAATTAAGAGCTGATTTGGGGAAATTTATTTTATTATTATGCATACTTTTTTATTGTGTACTTTCAAAGTCTTGTCTGGATGTCAATTTTAAGTGACAGTTTTCAGCTTTGGCAGGCAGACAAGTTTGCTAGTGTTCCAACAATTTTACTTTGCAAAATCATACAAAAAAATGATATATGTTACCAAAATTATTCTGGGTTTCAAATTATTGGAAAGAGCAAGGGTAAAAATCAAGAAAAGTCATATATAGCCTGGCAGACAAAAAAAAAATACATTAAAAAAAGATTTGAGAGATACATAATAAAACAGATTGGCTCACTGTTGTTTTTGTCTTATTTTTTAAAAAAGAAAATAGCAATAAAAAGCTCTAAATAATATCCTTTCTTATGAGATCAGTTTTATTTTGACTGTATTTGTCTAAGTGCTTATTATTCCACATTTCACTTTCTATTTAAGGATATAAACAATGTATGATTATACATAGACAGACAAGGAAAAGTTATATATGTTTTTTTTTAATTGGTCGTCTAATTCGAAAACACCAGTTTTATACTTACTTTTTATAATTTGAGTTTACTGGAATTTCAGATTAAAAAAATACCCACTACATTTATGGAAAATAAGCCATGTCTGTAACTCCTGAAGGTAGCTGAACTGCTTCGTTTACAAATCTTAAGTATAAATATTGACAAAAGTCTGTGGCTCACAATGTTAAAGTCAATAACTGTAAACTGAAAAATCCTTACATTTAGCAAAATGCCTTGTACACAATGTGAGAAAGATGGATTCACTTTGTTATCATTTTTATTTGAGCAAGTAGACTAAATTATTGTATGTAGTCTAACTTCGTATTAATTTTGTGCACATATTTAAGCAGCATCTCCTAACAATAAAGATTTTGCTTATTTTCCAAAGTTCATGTTAAGAGATACATCATTCATGAAGCCATCTGACAGTGAAAAATTTTGATGTCCTTTGGCATATTTTTTCATTGTGTAGGAAAACTGCAAATACAAATTTTAACAATAACAAAAGTATCTTTCCATATATGCACTCTATTTGTCTGGTACTATGTTATATGTGTCAGGTTCTCTTATACCAAATTTTAAAAATAGCAAAAGTCTTTTTTCTCTCTCATTATATCATCACTTGTTATGTGCCAGACATATATATATTCTTACTATGAGCCAGGTACTCTTTCATGGTGCATAATACTCTATACCAATGGTTCCATGAGGCCAATATATAGTATTTAAAAATTTAGGTTATTTATCTGAAATAAAGATGGTTAAATAACCTTATCACTCTGTATGTGTAACTTTTGTGTTAATTAGTGGTAGCTGCTAAGAATGACAGAGGATGCTTTGTGTACTTCTTTAAAAATGCCACAACTCTTTTAAAAAATATTTTATTTACATGTTTTCCAATGCTGTAAAAAAATTGCAATATTTTGGAAACTGACATTATTGACAGATTTTTATTTCTGTTTTCAAATTAAATGCTTAATGTTGTTTATATATTTAATATGTATGTTTATAGATATATGCACAACATTTAGGAGCTAAATTAGGTAGTTTATTTTAAATAATTCTTTTATTCTGGCAATATGAAAACTATGTTGGGTTTAGAAGACACAAATTTAATTACTAGATAATTGGATTTAAGATAATATATTCCTTGGTATGTAATTATATGATTCCTTTAATGTAGCATTCTGGATTGTACATCTATCTGAAAATATTTCAAAAATGTAAGATATATTAAAGTAATATAAGTATTTTCAATGTGAGTCAACATTTCAATGCTTAATAAGTCAATGCACAGCCATTGGCAAGCCTCTGCGGTCATTGCCTTACTAGATAGACTCTGGTGTGGCCATGTGTTCCTTGAGCTATGACTGTCGCCATGTTTCCTGACTTTGGCCCCCCTCTCTACCTTCGGGAAGGAGGTTAATTCCTTCTTTCTCTCTTTCTCTAATTTTCTTTCTAAATAAACTATACTTTTTAATCTAAAAAAAATAAAATAAGTCAATAATAGTCAACTTTCAGTAGAGGTAGATTTTTTTTTCTTTCAGGTCTTTGTATGAGTACTAAACAGGTAAAAATATATATATAAAGGTATGAAGAATAGTTTTATAGCAACTTATAAAGTATGAGCTCCCTGAAAAGAATAGTTTCAAGATGAAATAAAAAAGTAAAAATAATAACATGTTAAGTGTAGATGTTTGTTATCTGCCATAAATTGAAAAAGTTAAAATGTTGAGGTCATAAAATCATGTGTGCTTATTCATATTATGTTCAAATATTGTTTTTGCTATTTGCTAAAAGAGACCTATAGCAGCTAATATGTGTTGAAAAAGTGGAGTGCATTCAATACCCCACAAGACTGAAATGACTTTGAACAAATCTTAAGAAACAAATTTCACTAAATTGTGTCCCAGAATAACTAATGCTTTGATAGATGTAATAGAAACAAGTCATGGAACTGCAAGGTTTCTTGTCCTAGTGATGGCCAAGTTTGACTCAGTTGATATGATTCACTATTAATTTTCAGTTTTCTGCCCAGATAAATCTTCCCTACATATTTCCCATATAAATGAACTTCTCCTTTTGTGGACATTTAAGAAATCAGAATTGACTTTGGCTACCATATTTTTTTCTTCACGTGACAGAGCCTCACAAGTCAACTATTTTAGCTTTACTTGAGGAAGTAGCCTGAAGGATACTTAGTCTTTGTGACAGCATTGAGAAATGGTCACATGGGCTCAATATTGTTTGTTCCTACAGGATTTTTACAAGTTCTTTTACTGAACAAGGTGTATGAATTATATATTAACTTTAGAATTTGTGGTATTCTGTATTCTCAATCCTGTGTTGTACATGTATACTCTTATATATTAAAAATATCAGCAAAATTTCCCAAGCTCACACAGCTAGTGTAAGGCTATAGATCCTACATTTAACTCAAATCTGCTTAATTTTTAATCCTGTCCCTTGTATTACCCTATTCAACTGCCTCACATGCACACTAATTTGCTTTGGATGTGTCAATTATGCTTATCATAAAACTTATTTATTATTTTATTTTCCTGTGGCAAATTATACTCATTGCCATAATGACTAAGAATAGATATATTTTATTTTATTTTGCTATATAAAAACATATGTAATTTCCTCATATATAAAATTTGCATAGTCAACCAATTACTTTTAAATATCTAAATCTTATTTAGTACAACACTTACTATCACTAAATCACCATTATTAAAATATAATTTACCAGTGTAACCATCAATTCATTCTGACAAGTTTTGTGGTGAGTTATGTTAAGATTGAATCATGCTAAGATTATTATATTAGCTATTCATGTCTTTTGCCCACTTTTTAATGGGGCTGTTTGTTTTGTTCCTTTTGGCGCATTTGAGTTTTTTGTAGATCTTGGATGTTAGGCCCTTGTCAGATCTTACAAATTCTTAATATTCATCTTCCTTTTTTTTCTCTGCTGTTGTAAATAATATCTTTAGAAAGGGTTTTAAAAAATATATATTGTCACTGGTGTGTAGAAACAAAACTGGTTTTGTATATTAATTAGACATTTAACAAGTTTGTTTTGACTTAAAAAAATTAAAAGAAGATATACAGGCAGCCAACAGACACATGAAAAAGTGCTCGGCCTCACTCATCATCGGAGAAATGCAAATCAAAACCACATTGAGATACCACCTAATCCCAGTAAGAATGGCCATCAAGGATGCAGAGAAAAAGGAACGCTTCTACACTGCTGGTGGGAATGCAGACTAGTGTAACCTCTTTGGAAAACTGTGTGGCGAATTCTGAAAAAACTAGAAATTGACTTTCCATATGACCCAGCAATCTCCCTATTGGGAATATACCCAGGGGAACCCAAGTCACTCTACAAAAAAGATACCTGCACACACGTTTGTTGCAACTCTATTCACAATAGCAGAAACACTGAACCAACCATGCTGCCCATTGAAGCTGGACTGGATAAAAAAATGTGGTACATATGCACAATGGAATATTATGAAGACATAAAGAAGAGCAAACATATGAACTTTACGGCAACTTGGATTGATTTCGAGTCTATTATACTCAGTGACCTATCACAGAAACAAAGAACAGAGTTCCATATGTTCTCACTCATAAGCGGATCTTGAACAATTATAATATTAGGGATTGGCAGTAGTGGGAAACTGCCAGGGGAGGGGGGTGGAATTGGCAGTTGAGGGAACTGCCAGGGGAGGGAGGGGAACACCTCATCATTAAGAGTACCTGCATAATGAACATTTGTATACCTAACCCTGAGTTGTACCCCACATCTTTAAAATAAAAAAGAAAAAGAAAGAGTAAAGATTATTATATTAATGCTCATTTAAGTCCTGAAATGAAGTAATGTTTCACATGCGTAGCCTTCATTAGTAGAAGCATAGATTTAAATCTCATGCTTCTTACATACACAAAAAAAGTCAGCTGGAGCAATTTTCAGTTACTGGCTTATTATATTTGAGCTATAGCAATAGAATTCAAATTTTTACCATTACATATGGAAGCATTTGTCTCTATACCTTATTTGCACATTTTTAAAATGTTTTTATTTCAATAGCTTTGGGGGGTCCAAATGGTTTTGGTCTGGGCCTTAAGTGCACGTTGTACCCAATAGGTGATTTTCTTTACCTTTCATCCCTTACCACTCCCTCTTCTGAGTCTCTAATGTCCATTATTCCATTCTCTATAACTTTGCGCATTCTTAGTTTAGCTCCCACTTAGTGAGAACATGGGTTGTTTGGTTTTATGTTCCTGAGTTGCTTCTCTTAGGATGATGTTCTCCAATTCCATCCATGTTGCTGCAAAAGACATTATTTTATTGTTTTTGACAGTTGACTTGTATTCCACAGTGCATATATATCATATTTTCATCAACCACTGATCAGTTGGTGGGCATTGAGGTTGATTTCACATCTTTGCAATTGTGAATTGTTCTGTGATAAACATTCCAGTGCAGGTGTCTCTTTTATACAATGACCTTTGTTCCTTTGGGTAGGTATCTAGTAGCGGTAATACCAGAAAACATGGTAGCTCTACATTTAGTAGTTTCAGAAATTTTCATAGTGCTTTCCATGGAGGTTGCACTAATTTACACTCACTCCAATAGTGTATAAGTGTTCCCTTTTCTCCACATCCACACCGGCATATATGTATTTTTTTTTATTTTTTAATGATGGTCATTCTGACTGGTGTGAGGTGGTATCTCACTGTAGTTTTAACTTTATTTCTCTGATGATGAATGATATTGAGCATTTTTTCATATGTTTGTTGACCATTTTTATATCTTCTTTTGAGAAATGTGCGTTCATGCCATTTACTCACTTTTTAATGGGGTTATTTGCTTTTTTCTTGCTGATTTGTTTGAGTTTTGTGTAGATGCTGGATATTAGTCCTTTGTCAGATGTATGCTTGTGAATATTTTCTCCCATTTGGTAGGTTGCCTATTTGTTCTGTTTATTAATTTTTTTTTTTTTTTTTTTTGCTGTGCATAAGCTTTTTAGTTTAATTTAGTCACACTTGTTTATTTTTTGTTTCATTTGCATTTGGGGTTTTACCATAAATTATTTGCCTAGGCATATGACTAGAAGAGGTTTTCCTAGGTATTCCTCTAGGATTTTTATGGTTTCGGGTCAGACATTTAAGTCTTTAACTCATTTTGAGTTGATTTTTTTATATGGGGAGAGATAGAGATCAAGTTTCCTTTTTCTGCATGTAGCTATCCAATTTTCCCAGCACCATTTGTTGAATAGAGTGTCCCTTTTTTTGTTTTGTCAAATATCAGTTTGTTATAGGTATTTGGGTTTATGTCAGAATCCTCTAGTCTGTTCCATTGATCCTTGTATCTGCTCCTGTACCCATACCATGCTGTTTGGGTTACTACAGCCTTGTAGCATAATTTGAAGTCAGGTGATGTGATTCCTCCAGCTTTGTTATTTTGCTTAAGATTAATTTGGCTATTCTGGTTCTTTTTTTGGTTCCATATAAATTTTATGTTTTGGGGTTTTTCTTTTTCTAATTCTTTAAAAAATGATGTTGGTTGTTTAATAGGGATTGATTGAATTTGTAAGTGATGTTGGGTAAAACAGCCATTTTAACAAAGTGGATTCTTCTGATCCATGAGCATGGAATGTTTCTCCATTTGTTTATTTCCTCTACAGCTTCTTTCATCAGATTTTGGTAGTTCTCTTTGTCTTTCACCCCCTTGGTTAAATATATTCCTGGGTATTTTAGCTTTTAGGCTTCTATTGTAAATGGAATTGAGTTCGTGATTTGATTCTCAGCTTGGTCACTATTGGTGTACTGCAGTGCCACAGATTGGTGTATGTTGATTTCGTATCCTGAAACTTCATCAAGTTCATTTATCAAGTACAGGAGTCTTTTGGAGGAATTTAGTATTCTCTAGGTATAAGATTATACTGTTGGCACAGAGAGATAGTTTTATTTCTTCTTCTTTTTTTCCCATGTGGATATGCTTTACTTCCTTTTTCTTGTCTGATTACTCTGACTATGATTTTCAGTACTGTGTTGAATAGGAGTGATGAAAGTGGGCATCCTTCTTTTTTTCAGTTCTGAGGGGGAATGTGTTCAGTTTTTCTCTGTTCAGTGTAACACTAGCTGTGGGTTTGTCACATATGGCTTTTATTATTTATTGTGGTATTATTATATGTTCCCTCCATATCTATTTTTTCTGACAGTTTTTTTCAAAAAGGAACACTGGATTTTATCAAATGTTTTTTCTGTGTCTATTGAAATGACAGCATGATTTTTGTTTTTAATACTGTTTATGTAGTTGATCATGTTTATTCACTTGTGTGCTTTGAACCACCCTTGCATCCCTGATATGAAACCCATTTGGTTGTGGTGTATCTTTTTTTTTATGTGCTGCTGAATTTGAGGATTTTCACATCTATGTTCAAGAGATATTGGTCTGTATTTTCCTTTCTTTGCTGTGTTGTCTCCTGGCTTTAATATCAGTGATACTGACTGAGTAGAATAAGGTATGGAGGATACCCTTCCCTTTAATCTTGTGGAATAATTTCTGTAAAATTGGTATCAGTTCTTCTCTGAAGTTCTGATAGAATTCAACTGTGATTCTATCAAATCCTGAACTTATTTTTGTTGGGAGACTTCTAATTACTGTTTCAATCTTACTACTCATTATTTCAGTTCTATTTCTTCCTAATTCGATGTTGGGACCTTGTACATTTCCAAAATTTGTCCATTTCCTTCAAATTGTCTAGCTTGCTTGCATAGAGGTGTTCATAATAGTCTCTTATGATCTTTTGAATTTCCATTGTATCAGTTGTAATGTCTTCATTTTCATTTCTAATTGAGCTAATTTGAATCTTCTCTCTTTATTTCTTAATTAATCTCATTAGTATGCTCCTCAATTTTGTTCATCTTTAAAAAAAAAAAAACTAATTTTTTGTTTCATTGATCCTTTACATATAAAAAAAATTTAATTGCCTTTAGTTCTGCTCTGATATTCATTTTTTTCTCCTGCTAGCTTTGGGTTGGGCTTTTCTTGGTTTTCTAGTTCCTTGAGGTATGATTTTTAAGTCTTATTAATGTAGGCCTTAAGCAATAAAAATTTTCCTCTGAGCACAGCTTTGGCTGTGAGAATGGCTACTCCTGCTTGGTTTTGGTTTGCATTTATGTGAAATATTTTAACACCTCTTTACCTTGAGTCTGTAGGAATCCTTGTGAATTAATTTGATTACTTGAAGGTAGCAGATATCTGGGTTGTGTTTTTTATCCATTATGCTAGTATATATATTTTTAGTCGTGTATTGAAACCATTTACTTTCAGAGTTAATAATGATATGTAAGATACTATTACATTCATCATATTATTTATCTGGTAGCTTTGTTAATTAATTAATTAACTAATTAATTAATTTTCTTTATTATGCTCTTGTTCCATAATGATCTTTATGGTTTCCATCATTTTTCTACTAGTGTATTTTAACCTTTTGCTTCAATATTTATAAATCCCTTGAGTATTTCTCATTGAGCTGGTCTAGTGTTGATGAATTTCTTCAGCATTTGCTTTTCTGGGAAAGACTTCATTTCTCCTTCATTTATAAAACTTAGTTTTCTGTGATACAAAATTCGTGACTGACTGATATTCTGTTTGAGGAGATTGAAGGTGGAACCCCAATCGATTCTGGCTTATAGAATTTCTTTGAAAATTCTGGTGTTAGACTAATAGGTTTACCTTACAAAGATAAGGTAATGCTTTATTTAATGCTTTTGACTTAAAAATTGCTCTTAAAATACTTTCCTTCACATTGACTTTGCATAACTAGATGAATATATGCCTTTGGAATTATCCTTTTGCAAAGAATCTTCTGGGGGTTCTTAGACTTCTTGTATCTGGCTGTTTAGATCTCTTGCAAGGCCAGAGAAGTTTTTCTCCATGATTCCCTCAAATACGTTTTTCAAATCTGTTGCTTTCTCTTCTTTCTAAGGAAAACCTATGGTTCATAGGTTTGGATGTTTTTCATAATTATTCCACATTTCTTGGAGATTTTGTCCCATTATCTTCTCTTTTTTATTGTTGTTGTTGTCTGATTGGGTTAATTCAAAAACCTTGTCTTCCAGTTCTGAGATCCTTTCTTCTTCTTGTTCTCAGGGCAACCAATTCAGCAAGGAACTTTCTGTAGATAGAAAGTTTGCCTTTAAGGCCCATCTCTTCCCCAGCCAGCTAGTTCCTGGGAAATGGTGGCTGGTGCTGCTCAAGACTTTCTTTTTTCCTGTACCTCTTCACATGGGGATTCAGCAGAGCATGGCTGTGAGGAAGGCAGTTTCCTGTGAGGTACCACAAGGTTCAGAGGGTTCAGTAAGTTCATGGCAGGAGCACAGAACTCCTAATTTCCCCTTACTTGCCCCCCTTCCCCACTGTGTCTGGAGGCTGCCAGTGGACTGGGTTGGTGCAGGTGAGAGTTTGGCTAGTTCCAGCCCAGGTCGATGAATTTTCCTCTTCTTTACTCTCTGTGGTTATTATCATTTATTTGAAGAGTTGTGGGTCATGCTCTGGTCTTATCTCTAGTTGCTGAGAAAACTCTATTGTGGTTTATTCCATAGGAGAAACTTACTCGAGCTGCCTTAATCCTCATAATCTTCTGATTTGCAAATGTGTTTTATTTATTTTTTATTTTTTGAGTTGAAGTCACACTCCATTCCACCTCAGCCTTTCAAGTAGTCAAAACTACAGATGCGCACTTCCATGCTCAGCTAATATTTTGATATATTGTAGAGACAAGGTCTCACCAAGTTGTCCAGTCTGGGCTCCTCGAACTACGGGCTCAGGCAATTCACTAGCCTTGGCCTTCTAAAGTGCTGGGATTACAGGGTGAGTTACTGAGCCCATCCTGCAAATGTTTTAAGTAGACTTTAAAAAGGAAGGGTCATAGCAAAAAATACCAACTCATTAAAAGTTTCATTATGTGTTATTCAGGAAAATAATTTGATATGTTGGAGTTGGAGTCAGAGAAAATGAAAGGTATATAACATGTATAAATTGATTATTGAATAGAAATAGTTATTGATATTTAAATTGCATGCGTTGTTTTAATATTTGAATACTTTGTCATTATCAGGCATTAGTTACTTTTACAAAATTGAATTTTGGCCAGGCATAGCTCATACCTGTAATCCCAGCACTTTGGTAGGTTGAGGCTGAAGAATCACTTGAGTCCAGGATTTTGAAACTAACCTAAACAACATAACAAGACCCCATCTTTAAAAAAAATTAAAAAAAAAAATAGCAGAGAGTAGTGGTGCACACCCATAGTCCCAGCTAATTGGTATCCTTCTGAGCCAGAAGGATTGCCTGAGCCCAGGAAGTCAAAGTTGTCATGAACCAAGATTGTGCCAATGCATTCCAGACTGAGTGGCAGAGTGATTCCTCAACTCAAAAAGAAAAAAAAAATGGTTTTTTTGGTAATTTTATTAGCAAAGCAAATGAAGAATTTGTTAGTATGTATAAACATCATATCTATGTATTAGACACAGTCTTATAAATGATCACTTTGTCACTATATATACGAAGCCACACAGCATGCATGGAACTTCAAAACACACACATATATGGATGGCTTAACAGCTAGATTAAAGAAATGGGCATGAAGAATAAAAAAATCACATACACTCAATTCTTAAAGATGAATTATTTTAAAAATCGGAAAATATTCTATGCTCATGGATTGGAAGAATCAACATTGTTAAGATGTCCATTTTACCTAAAGTAATCTACAGATTTAATGCAATACCCATCAAATTACCAGCAGCATTCTTCTCAGACCTAGAGAAAACAATAGGAATTCATATGGAAACATAAATGACCACGAATAGCCAAAACAATTCTCAGCAAAAAAAAAAAAAAAAAAAAAAGCAGGAGGTATATCACACTCCCAGACTTTAAACTATAGTATAAACCTATAATAATCAAAATAGCCTGGTATTGGTACAAGAACAGGCATACAGACCAATGGAATGGAATTGAAATTCCAGAAGCAAAAATCTCAATTTTTCAACCAACTCATCTTCGACAAAGCCTCCACCACCCACTACTGGGGAGAGGAGAACCTATTTAGTAAATGGTGCTTGAAAAACTGGCTGACCGCATGCAGAAGTTGAAACAGGACCCCTACCTATCCCCATACACAAAAAATTAACTCTAAATGGATCACAGACCTAAATGTAAAACCTCCAACTGTAAGAACCTTAGAAAATGCAGGAGACACTTTTATGGAAGTTGGAACTGGCAACCAATTCCTGATCAAAACCCGAAGTGCCCAGGCCATAAGAGATAAGATAGATAAGTGGGACCTCATTAAACTGACAAACTTCTGCAAAGCCAAAGAAACCATCAAGACAGCAGGGAGATGCCCACAGACTGGGGAAAAAAATATTTGCCAACACCATGTTTGACAAAGGCCTGACATCAAGGATCTACAAGGAACTCAAATGTGCTGAAAAGAAAAAAACAAACAATCCCATTCCAAAGTGGGCAAAAGATATAAATAGACACTTCTCAAAAGAAGACATACGAGCAGTCAACAGATACATGAAAAAATGTTCAGCCTCACTAGTCATCAAGGAGATGCAAATTAAAACCACACTGAGATACCACCTAACTCCAGTCAGAATGGCTATCATTAATAACAAAAAATAACAGATGCTGGAGAGGATGTGGCGAAAAGGGAACACTTCTACACTATTGGTGGGAGTGTAAACTAGTACAGCCTCTGTGGAAATCAGTGTGGCAATTCCTAAAAGTTCTAAAAATCGACCTTCCATATGACCCCACAGTCCCCCTACTGGGAATATACCCGGAAGAACTCAAATCACTCTATAAAAAAGATATCTGCACATGTATGTTTATCACAGTCTTGTTCACAATAGCAAGAACATGGAACCGACCATGCTGCCCATCAAAAGAGGACTGGATTAAAAAAATGTGGTACATATACACAATGAAATATCACGCAGCCATAAAAAAGAACAAAATCATGAACTTTGCAGCAACCTGAATGGAATTAGAGTTTATAATACTGAGTGATCTCTCACAGAAACAAAGAGCTGAGTATCACATGTTCTCACTCATAAGTGGCCCTTGAACAACTGTAAGAGGTGATAAATTGTGTAAAACCTGTATAAAGCCTTATATATTAAGTGTGATAAATTATGTAAAATATAACAAAACTATAACCTCATATATTAAGTATACTAAAACTGTGTACTGTGACCTCTCCCCTAAAACTTAATAATTCTTAAAAATCCTGAAAAGAACGCCCTACTTGGAAGCCCCAAGTGGTTATATTAGATAAATTAACCAACTTTTTCTGCTTCTATAACCCCCGCTGACAATGTGTGAGTGTTGTGTGATAAGC
>CAUYQG010051756.1:0-10683 GCA_963574415.1 Tarsius wallacei | reverse complement strand
TGGGGTTTTGATCAGGAACTGATTGCCTATTCCAATTTTCATAAGGGTGTCTCCTGCGTTTTCTAAGATTCTTATAGTTCAAGGTTTTACATTTAGGTCTTTGATCCATTTAGAGTTGATTTTTGTATATGGTGATAGGTAACATCTGTATTTTATACTATATGTGTATGTTTTGTGTATATGTTATTGTATGCCAAAGCATAGTATGTCTCTGAATTGCTTCAAGTGTACTTTTGAAACTTTAAAGAGTACTTTGTGGTTTTCCTCATATAGGTTATGAGCATCTGTTACAAAGTGTGTATTTGATTGCATATTAATGTCATTAATAGAATTTTTTTCGTTCTAACTGATTGTTGTTTGTGTATATGAAACCCATTAATTTTATCATCCGCTGTTTTACTATGATTTTCAGTCGTTTTTCCCTTGATTCTTTTGGGTGTTCCAGATATAAAGACTATTTGCTGCTGGGATATTATATTTGGTGGCTTTGGCAAGAACTATGAAAATCTCATAACAGAGTTCTGGACACTAGTATTCAGTAGTAACACTCACATTAACCAAATTATTCTCTCATATATTTCAGCATTTGCCAAGATGTCACTTTGATTTTAGGCCTAACCCAACCTCTTCAAAAGAAAATTTAAAAAGAGACATCATTACAACTATTTTAATCTGTTTGGGATGCTGTATAAAATACCACAACATAAACAATAGAGATTTGTTTCTCAGTTCTGGAGGCTTAAGAAGTCTAAGATCAAGACTCTGGCAGTTTCAGTGTCTCTAAAGGGTCTTTTTTCTGGTTCATAGATGGTGCCTTCTAGCTGTGTCCTCACATGGTAGGTAGGGCAAGGCAGATCTCAGGGGCCTGTCTTTTATAAGGCCACTAATTCTATTCATGAGAGCTCCGCTCTCATGATTGGATTATCTCTCAATAGTCCCACCTCTTAATCCATCACATTGGTGATTGGGTTTCAACATACGAATTTTGGGGATATCCAGACATTCAGAACATAGCAATGACCCTTTGTATCTTCAAAGACACATATGTACACAGTCACACACATACACATACATAATCTCCTATTGTGCTTTTGCGAAATAAATGTGTTTATGGGGTTGAATATATTCCACCCAATGAATTCTACACCAGGTAAGTTAGTGCAGTATTTTTGAAAATGAGATCAAGCCCTTTACTTATCATTTGTCAAAGCTGAGAAAATAATTCCTTAAATTTTGCTAGCACTCTTCACTTTTTAAATGCAATTTTGTGCCCATCATTGCTTTCTATTGTTGTAGTAATCCTATGTCACTAGGTGAGAGGTGGCTATCCTGTTTTAATTCCGAGAAAACAAAGGCTAGTCAACTGACTAGGAGAGGAGCAGGGATCAGAACTCAAATTTCTAAGTCTTAATGTTCATTCTTTTCAACATACTCAAATACCTGCAAGTCCTTCTGCTGCTATTAGAGCCCATTTCTTACCTGTCCTCAGAGGAATCCAGAAACAGCTGCTCAGCATCTCCTATTATAATATCACTTCATATGCATGAAGTCTGTGATTTTTGTTCCCTTCCAGATTCCCCTTCAGCAGATTAAATAGCCCTGATTCTGTTCCTCATAGCGTTTATCTTCCAACACTTTTGTCAGTTTTAACAAAGAGGTTGTGACCCCTGGGTTCCTGCTCAACAGAGCTCTTCCTCATTATTTTGTAACCTTTATACCTCCTTCCAGGGAGACTTAAATAAAGCCCGTGGATTTTTGATCTGAATGTCTGGCAGGCTCATGCTCACACAGAAAGGTTTCCAGCAGGGCTTGCTGATGAAAGTCTCGCTCCAACTCCTGAGTCTCATTCATGGCAAATAAAAGGCCGTGGCACCTCTGCTTATCCCCAGACCCACAAATGGGAATGGGGAAGGCCCAAATTCCAGAGCAGGTCCCATTTTGGCAGGGAGAGAAGAGAATATTTAGAACCTCTGGCTAATTACTTCCGGTGAACAATTCTTTTTTTGGAAAGGCACTGTTCTTTCAGTTTGCTAATCATGTGTAAAAATTACCCCTGACCCAGAATCTCATTATTGCACCTGAGCCAGCCTGAAAATTGGGGAAATTAAATGGCATAAAATATAAGCAATAAAAAGGAGACTAAACTGTGAACGTTAACAGCTATGCAGTATTCTGGATGCTAAAGCGTGAAGCATGTCAAGCATGCTCCAGTGGATTTTTTAAAATGATACCAGATGCCACTTTTCTTTCAGCAACCTAGGGTTTTTTTCCTAGCCTCTTCTCTCTGTACCCACAGAAATGGTGCCAGATTTAGATGATGAGATGGTGCTTTTACCCTCCATCAACCAAGTGATGTGTTTCTTCTCATTGTGGGAGGGATACGTGACTGATGTCATTGTCCCTTAGAGGTCATCGATCCATGAGTCAGAGAAGTGGGTTCATGTCAGCCTCTCAGGGGAAAGCCTTGTATCTATCTACGTGAACACCAAGATCTCTACAGCTGAACCCTGACCCCTCTCTGGGGTTCCCTGGTCATTCTGTCACTGAACCCTGTAGGGAATGTAAGGACTGATGGATTCTGAAAGAAAGACTCTTTTCAAGGTTAGCATGACCCCAGGCCAAGAAGAGATAGTGGGAGGAGTTTGAGGAAGCACCTTTGCAAAAAAAAAGTTACTCATTTTAGAATGAACAACTGAGACTGATATAGAGCTAATTATTTGTTGATCAAGGATTTGGATAATGAGTGTGGAGAACTTTCCGGAAAGGAGAAATGTGGTGAATAAAGAGTAACATGATGACTGATGAGGTTGAGTGAGGACTAGAAGTCTACCTACTCTAGTCCGTGGCAGTTTGACTTGGATTCAGTGGGGCCTGATTAGAAAGTTTCTTGACGGCATGATGAGGCAGCCAGGCCTCTGTTGCTTTTTGAGCAGGGAAGTGACATTGTAAAAGTGGTATTTTAGGGAAAGATTCTGATGATGGTGTCACATGTTCTGTGGGGTGGCAATGAGAGTGACAAGCGAGTATGACACCAACATCTATGATGACGGGGAACTGCTTAGACCTTTCATAAAAGGAAGCTGTGGTAGAGAAACACTGGCCTGGGAATGAAAAAGCCTTAGTCTGAATTCTTGCTCTGCCTTTAACTAGCTGGGTACCTCAAGAAACACTTCTTTGAGCCTTGAAATCAAACTGGGTCTGGCCTGTGTATCAGTTTTCACCTGCATACATGTTTATTTTGGCTTAGAAAATGTTTTATGTTCCATGGTCTCCACCACTCCCTGTTGCATCAGACTTCGTTTGCTTCACACTCTTACATTACCTGCCTGGCCCCTCTAGGTGTGCAACTTTTGTTATACATCTTGTTAAAATAAGTGCATTTATGTTTGTCTAGTTTGCTGTTGTTTACTTTAGGTTATAAGTCCTTAGAATCAGGATACTATTTAACTTATATTCTTCTAGCAGAATGTTAAAGGCAAATAATTAGCAATTAATAATTTTCATGGAAAATTTTCAAGTATGCTAACAGATACCTTCCTTCTTCCCCTTACCTTTTCTCTCCTTTCTGGGAAAAGGAGATTTCTGGGAAAAGTGGTTAGAAAGCGTGTTTGGGGAATTGTCGTAAGATCCAACCTTATCCGTACTTTTCCTGCCTCGGTTTGGACCTTTCACATGTTTAGAGTCACAAATGCACAAGTGTCTGTATTTGAAAGGAAACTGGTTCTGGTCCCTTTTGTTAATTTATGAGAGTGCCTTGGGGATTCTGATGACGAGAGACTAGATGTATGAGGCGGGACCCCCCCAAAAACCCGGAATTATTTTTTGGAGGGCGAGCCGCTTATAGGATAGGCTTCCCCCACCAGGTAAGTGTTCTAGGAACCCATCGGCATCGGTGTATATCAGCTAGCATTGTTGTGAGAGGCTGTGTTCGGCTTCGGTGAATTTTTCTTGGAGATTCTTTCAATGCATTTGTCCATTTCATGATGGGTGATTTACAAGCACACCTGCCCCCACCATGCTGAATGTTCAGCAGTTTTTGACCAAAAACAGCATGCCGCACCATTTCTATTCACCCGATCTCACCCTGAGCACTTTTTTTGTTTGTTTCCCAGGGTGAAAAAAGTCCTCAAAGGGAAAAGCGTTGCCAATGTGGAAGAGGTGACACGATAAACGGCAAAAGCCCTAAAAGGCATCAAAATCAATGAGTTCAAAAACTGGTTTAAGCAGGGGAAAAAGCATCTCATTCGGTGTATTGCGTCCAATGGAGAGGACTTGGAAGGTGACTGAAGTTTAAACACGTAGGCATAAATATACAATTTTTAATAAATAAATTCTGTTTTTGGGGGGTTCTCCCTTGCAAAAGTAGAGCAGAAGCCGATTGCAGAGATGATCAGGCTCAGCACCTTCATTTTGCAGAGGGAACAAATGGGGCCCAGATAGGGCACGTGGTTTGCTCAGTGCTCCACCTCCAGGCTGGAGCCCAGTACTCCTTCTGTTGAGCTCCTGGCTTCTTAGGCTCAGCCATTCCCAAGAGGCTGCATTGTACTTGGGACTTGGCTCAAGACAGTCGTCTAAAGCTACTTACATCTCTTAAATTGAATACCTATGCTGAATCGCTATCATTTCATTTTTAAAAACGTGGGTAGTGATGTGTTCTTGTAGAACCGAAATTCTGTAGGCTAAGTTTATTTTCCCAAAAGATTTAAGAGTCGAGTTACAGACACCAGATAATTAAAAAAGTAAAGATTAATTTAATCACCATACAATTCTGAGTGTTTAATCACATTTTGAGATAATCATTTAGTTATGGCAAATGCTTTTTGCTTCCATTTTCCTTTATTTTATTTAGTATGAATTATTTTTATTGTTCCCAAGAGGGAATGACTTTAAAATGAGTTAAAATGTTACATTGCTTTTTCTTTTATAACATGAAATTCAATTATATTGCATTTAATTCACTTCAGTGTTCACTTTAAGGACTGGATTTTAAGTGTTTCTCAAGTTACTAGAAATAGAATTTCTCTTTTTCCTTTTTCTTTTCTTTTCCTTTCCCTTTTCTCCTCTTCTTCTTCCTCTTTCTCCTAAAATAAATCCTTCATCATTTTCTCTTATTTATAGGTTTACAAAGTTACAGCATTTGAGTTGGAAAAGGCTGTACAGATCCTCTTGTTAGGAGTTCCTGACCTGTGGTTCACCCATACATGTAAAATCTTACGTGAGCTTTGGTGAGGAGCCCAAGAACTTTGAAATTGTGTGCAAACTTCTGTTGTTTATGTGCATTTCTCCGGGAATAGAGTCTGTAGGCTTCATCAAATTCTCAGAGGGGTCCTTGACCCCAAAGGTTAGGAAAAAGTCACTGATGAGAAAAACAATGTCTCCAGAACTCAAAATAACTCATTCAGGATCACGCCGCTATTTGGTGTCAGGACCAGGAATAAAAATGAGATCTTTTGACTTCCAATGCAAGGCTTATTCTGCTACACCAAGAAAGCAGTTTTAATGAAATATTTTACATATAGTTGTATGTTATCTTAAATCCATATTCCATGAATGACTAAGGAAATTTTAAAAATTACTAGTAAAATCAGATTAATTACATCTTAACCATCACAAATCAAAATGCTTTCTAAATTCCCAAAGCTCTAATTCTTTTCATATAAAATTTCATATACTCCGAATATGTCTAATATTATATATAACTGAATCCAAATTGAGAGAGGGAAATCGAGAAAGAGAGAGATGGCATGTGTGTTGAGGGTGAGTGGGAAGGATAAAGAGTAGAGAAAATTTCTACATTAGCAAGCCTTTTCTCCTCCCTAACTCACGGGGGATCCTTCCTTGGGAACACCCAAGATTCCTTGAAATCCCAGAGTATCTGTTTCTACTACCTTGTTCTCTTCCATTCAAGAAAGTGTATCAGAATGCAAGTGAGAATGATGTCACTAACAATTGCGAAATCACCAATGACTGTGAAGCCGTGAGGACACTGGGCACTGCTGTCAGGAACCACCAACCCATGGAGCAGGTTTTTGTAAAGCCTGCAGCCACACATCCCCTGGTCTAAATCAGGCTGGAAGAAGGCAGTGCTTTCCACAGGACTTCCTATCAACTCCTCATAGTCACCTAATTCTGTCTGGGTGAGCCCTCCCTGTGGGCTGTATGACCAGGAAGGATCAATTATCCTGGCCTCCACGTTTCATTTTAGCAGTCTCATCAGGTAATAGGGATTTCTAGCTTCACTGTCCACATCAGTGTAAACTGTCTTCTTTTCAGACACGAATATCAACTCCTTCCCAAATGTTCCGATCAAGGCTAGCTCATTGACCATTATCAACCATGAATAGCTTTAAAATTTCTTTCTGAGCATAGGTGCAGTCTTCAATATGTAAAAAGAGGCCTTTTTTCCCTCTGTTGGTGATAAAGACGATAGTTTAATCTTTTTTTTTTCATGCTCTAATATAATAGAGACGAATCATGCCTGGCAGTTTAATCGTACCTGTCATAATAAAGGCTGTAATTCTTTGGATTCTGTTTTATTAGCAGTAGTTAAAGATCTGCAGCAACTCAGACTGCTCAGCTGCCGAACAGCTTGACATTTTTTTTCCAAGAAAGAAAAAAGGAAATAAATAAAGGAAAGAAAGGAAGAAAGAAAAAGTTAACTAAGTCTATGACAGAGGCCGTTTGGAGCTCCTGGCCAGGTTTCGTTACTTTCAAGTCTGGATTTTCCTGCTTTGGGTCCCCTCCTAATTCCACAAAGACCTTGTGGTTATTTGGACCTCCCTGTTTGATGTCTTAACTCTGGTGGGCTCCTGTGACCACCCTTTCCATCAGCAATCGGAAGGCCAAGAGGTGTTGCTGCTGCACCCTCTCCCTGGTTCCCCCATCCTCACTGGATTTCCTATTCCCCTCTGGGCTTTCAGGGGCAGGCAGTGATTTTTTGGCAAGATCACATCCTCAGCGGCATACAGAGGCATCTCTTTCAACTGTCTGGGTAATAACATTTACTAAGTCTCTGGCTATGGTGGCAACCATGTGGTGTCATGTTCTGGAGCACACAGCACTTGGTGGTAGCCCACTATTCTCATGGGGACAGTGGGGATGAGTATTTAGTACATCGAGACCATTATTTGGTTTGTGGGAAAGATTATCTGCCAGGATCCATTTCTCGGTGGAGGGAGGGAGGAAGACAATACATAGCAGGCAGGCTTAGCCGTTGTATGCCCTTGGCCTATGGACTTATGGTCTGGGTTCAAAAATTTGGTATCATCCCGCGAGCTTTCCAATATATGGGTGGCCCTGTGATGTATGGATAAATCTAAGCACTTTGTTTGTTTGACTTCTAAACATTTTTGGTACAAGCTTCTTTAATTGCTTTCGAGAGGTGTTTTGTTGTTGTTGCATTATTGAGATCAAAATTGAGGGGTGTGTGTGTGTGTGTGTGTGTGTGTGTGTGTGTGAATAGTTTTGAATCTTGATATTGAAAGGGAATCAGTCCTACAGTTGTTCAGAGGTAGGGATTGTGAGGAAGGCTTGTAAAGAGAATTCTGGCTTATCTTACTAAAATATCTGCAAAGACCCAGTACAATGTGAATGTTTATGTGATCATCCCAGACTAGACAACCTGTCTTAGTTCATTTAGGCTGCTATAACAAAATAGTACAAACTTGGTAGCTTATAAGCAACAGAAATTTATTTCTCATGGTTCAGGAGGCTGGGGTGTCCAAGGTCAAGGCGCCAGAAGATTTGGTGTCTGGTCAAGGCTTGCTTCCTGGTTCATAGAGGACACCTTCTCACGGGGTCTTCACGTGGTGGAAGGAGCCAGGAGTCCCTTGGACTTCTTTTATAAGGGCACTAATCCCATTCATGAGGGTTCTGTCCTCATGACTTAATCACCTTCCAAAGGCCCTATCTTCGAATACCGTCAACTTGTGAGTCAGGATTTCAACATGAATTTTTAGGGGATATAAATATTCAGTCCGTTGCACAACTCAGTGAAAGAATCTGAGAGGGACTGACAATAATTATAAGGCAAATGGGGTTGAACTAGGAACAATTTACTCAAGTTTTAGGTTTATTTTTTTCTAAAGCAGATTGCCCGAGAAAAAAGTCAAGGGATATTGTACATCCAGTTTGGTGTGGTAGCTCATGCCTGTAATCCCAGCACTTTGGAAGGCCAAGGCGGAAAGATTGCTTGAGTCCAGGAGTTGGAGACCAGCCTGGACAGCACAGTGAAACCTTGTCTCTACAAAAAATTATCTGGATGTGGTGGCACATGTCTGTGGTCCCGGCTACTTGGGAGGATGAGATGGAATGATCATCTGAACCCAGGAGGTCAAGGTTTCAGTGAGCTGTGATCGTGTCATTGCACTCCAGTCTGGGTGACTCTAAATCAAAAAAAAAAAAAAGGAGATATTGCATATCCCCAACCATTTGTCCTCTCACTAAAAAAATGTATGTCCTATGTAACTTGTAACTGATCAGTTACACCCTGTGGGATCCCCTCTTGAGACTGGAAGTATAGTACATTCTTTTCCCTGTGTGCCTTCCTTACCATCTTGTGACATCTAGGCAGAAGACTAAAAATGTCTCTACAACCATCTAAGCATGAAGTGTGTGTATGTGTTCGTGTGTGTGTGTGTGTGTGTGTGTGTGTGTGTGTGTGTGTGTGTGTAGGGGGCATGCACATGTGGGCATAATAGCACTATATATTCTGGTGGATGGAGGATGGAGTCTCCATGAAAAAAACACTAGGTTAGGAGCAGAGCCATGTAGACCTTGGCAGCAGTGCATGCTGGGAATTCCAGTCTCTCACGTACTCTGTGTGTTCAAGGGAGCACGGAAGATGTATGTAGACACCTCTGCAGTAAATCAAAGGATTATTAAATGAAAACCCACATGTAGCTAAGAATTAGCATGAGCGATTGGCATATTATACTGTCTGTTGACAAACTCTTAGTCTTGATTGATGCTTTATTCAAGGAAGAAAGAACAATAACACCGGGCACCTGAAAAAACTGTGCTGAGTAAAGGAAAGGCTATGATACCTGGGCAATTAACAGTTTTCACAGAGCACCGGAGAAGAATTCACAAGACTTTTTGACATCCTTAAAATAGCTCAAGAAGACTTGATCTCTGTGACTCATGAGAGAAAGTCAACAGTAAAAAACAGCTGAAACAAAACGGCAGACGAGATTAAAAGGGAGTCACATGAATCAAGAAGTTGGTTCACAGTTAGAATGCAATTGCAGAATTAACAACAACATCGAAGGCAGCAAAAGCAGAATGGAGGTGAAAAAAGTAGAATGCAAATGGCCTGCAATCTACTTTAAAGACCGTATACCTGTATACCATATGAAATTAGTAATAATCTAGATTTTATTTTATTTTTTTCTCTTTGACAAACTTTATCAAATGCTGCATTGGTATGGAATATCTTTTAACGCATACTTGAATTCCAGGATTCAGGGGAATGGGAGAGTGGCAATGGTGAATTTAGGTATCTGGTCTCCCAAAAGTACCTGTCGCTCTACCCCTGACTGCAATGGCTGCCAGGCAGATCATCCCTCCATTGGAGCCATCCCATTCCATGTCCAAAGCAAGAGCATTGGCAGAGAATTGCAGACACCCTTCCTTGGTCATGCCCTCCTGGCAGGTAGCATCGACATAGCCATATATATAGGAACTCCCAGAGCCTCCAATGGCAAAAGACTGCCTCACCATCATACCACCCATGGGCGCTGAGTACCCTACCCACCTTCTTGAGGGTTCCAGCCTACGACGATGATTCCTGCCATGAGGTCGTCTCAGTATTGGTGACACATCTCCTTAAGGAGGCTGGCTGCTGTGTGTACCAGTGGAGGCTCATTCAGTTCAATGCTGTGAAAAACCAAGCTGATAATATACATGTCAGCTACTGCCTGGGTATCAGCTGCTGAGCCCGAGCAGCAGCAGAAAATGTGGTCGTGAATGGCAGTCAGCACATCAGTCACTGGATTGGCAATGTAGGACCCGGTGGTTGTTCTGGAGTTGGTCCCCAGAACCTCACCCAGGTCAAATTGCATAGCCATGATAGTAGTCTCTGTGGACGCTTCCTGATTTTCCCAGTCTGGAGCGATGGCTTCTGGTCCCCAGGCTGGTGCCGGCCCCACTCCCCGAGAAGCTACTAAGGTGGCCTCCATCTTCCTCCTCCAGTCAATAATCTAGATTTTAGACCCCAGATTAATGAAATGATAGATAGAAGAGAAGGAAAATGTGCTGAATTCCTTAACTCTAATAGGAGCAACTGAAGAAATACAGTTATCTCTTGGTTCTGAAAGGGAAACATGGCTAAAGAATCAATTTCAGAGGCTTAAAGTTACTTAGTAGAATAAAAAATAAGCTAATTTTCAGAACCCTGAAGACTACAAAAGAACAACCAAATAAACATAAAGCTAAAAGAAAAAAAAATGAGTCTAGAGAGTAAAACATAAAACTAAATTAGCCTTAAAAAAATCATAGAATATGGGATAAAACATCCTTATTTAAAGAAATAGATTCTCATATTAGGTCAAAAGACAGAATCCAACCTTTTGCTGTTGAAAAGCAATCGACCCATCATCAATAATTCAAAAAACGATAGATGCTGGAGAGGATGTGGGGAAAAAGGGAACACTTCTGTACTGTTGGTGGGAGTGTAAACTAGTA
>CAUYQG010051748.1:0-14858 GCA_963574415.1 Tarsius wallacei | reverse complement strand
CATAATCCCATTCATAATAGTCACACACAAAAAAATGAAATACTTTAGCATCTTCCTAACCAGGGACATGAAAGATCTTTACAAAGAAGACTCCATAACACTGCTCGAAGAAGTCAAATATGACATAAACAATGGAAAAATATTCCATGCTCATAGATTGGAAGAACCGACATTGTTAAGATGTCCATTCAACCTAAGGCAATCTACAGATTTAACACAATACCCATTAAATTATCAGCAGCTGGGGAGGGAGGATCGCCTGGGCCCGGCAGGTGGAGGCTGCGATGACTGTAAGCAGCGTGCCCCCACAGTCCAGCCTGGTCAAAACAGTGAGATCCCAACTCAAAAAAATTAGCAAAGCCATAATAATAATAACAAAGAATCGCCTGAGCCCAGGAGGTGGAGACCAACCTGGGCAATACGGCGAGATCCTGCCTCTACAATAAATCAAAAAATTCACCAGGTGTGTTGGTTATGGCTGTCGCCCAAGTGACTGGGAGGGCTGAGGCAGGAGGATCTCTGAGCCCAGCAGGTGGAGGTTGCAGTGGCTGTGAGCAGAATGTCCCTGCGCTCCAGTCTGGGCAACACAGTAAGACCCCAGCTCAATAAATGAATGAATGAATGAGTAAACAAACAAACAAACAAATAAATAAATAAATAAATTACCAGCAGCATTCTTCTCAGACCTGGAAACAGCAATACAGGAATTCATATGGAAACATAAATGACCATGAATAGCCAAAACGATCCTCAGCAAATAAACGACAACGGCACCACCACTACCACCACCACCAACAAAACAAAGCAGGAGGTATCACACTCCCAGACTTTAAACTTCATTATAGAGCTACAATAATAAAGACAGCCTGGTATTGATACAAGAACAGGCATATAAACCAATGGATCAGGATTGAGATTCCAGAAGTAAAACCTCATATTCTCAATCAACTCACAAACCTCCACCAACAACCACTGGGGAGAGAAGAATATATTCATCAAATGGTGCTGGGAAAAAATGACTAACCACATACAGAAGATTAAATCAAGACACCTGCCTATCTCCATACACAAAAATAAACTCTAAATGGATCAAAGAACTAAACATGAAACTATAAAAACCTTAGAAAACACAGGAGACACCCTTATGGAAATTGGAACCGGCCACCAATTCCTGATCAAAATCCCAATTACCCATGCCATAAGAGATAAGATAGACAAGTAGGACCTCATCAAACTGACAAGCTTCTGCAAAGCCAAAGAAACCATCAAGGAAGCAGGGAGATAGCCCCCAGACTGGGAAAAAATATTTGCCAACTGTATGTCTGACAAAGGCATCTAGTATCTACAAGGAACTCAAATGGGCCAAAAAGAAGGAAAAAAAACAGTTCTTAAGGAGAATATCAAAACTAGCATTCTATATCATATAGACAGAAACAGAGTAAAAAAAATTATATATATATACACACACACACACACACACACACCATATTTAAGGAACACGGAAAATCTCCATTTAGAAAAACATTTCTAATCTACTTGACTTTACAATTAATAAAAAACAAAGGAACTGAAAACAGTCATAAAAAAGTAAAAAGAATGACATGAAAAGAAATATAACACATTAATAACAACTTAAGCTGAATGGAATAAAATAGCAAATCAAAGAGGAGTAATAACAAATAAATTCAAAGGTATTTTTCTCCCAATCCAACCTTGCAACTACTTAAGATAGAGGAAGAAATATAGATGTATTTATATATCTATATATGTCTGTCATTTATCTATAGATAATCGTGAATGAAAAAGAGTCATAATGAAAGATACAGAATAAAATCAAGTAGGAGAATGGAGCATGCAAATGAATCCCACAAATTAAAAATTCTCTAAGATATAGGTTAAATTATAGCTAAATATAATATGCGAGTTTAACCAAAAAGTAAAAATTGGAATCAACCAATACTCGAGAAGAGTTCTAAATTAGATGAAGAGGATGCACTTTCATAGCCGAATGCTTTCTACACTTAAATAATAGATATTCCAATGGTATTTATAACATCCTAAGCCACAGAAAAATGTGTAATATCTAAAATATTGATCTTTATGGAAGAGTCACTCAATATTATATCAAGTTTATTATAAAGCTATTATCATTAAGAAAATGGAATTTTGACTTGAGAGAAGATGATTGATTATCAATGGAACAAAGCAGAATGTTCAGAAACAGTCAGGCACATATACATTGCATGGGATCTGCATCATTAATTATTAGAATTTATTATAGTGATATCAATCTAAACAAAAAAAGGACATTTCATTGCATATCTTCCAGAATGGAGAAAATAAAAAATCGGACAGCAACAGACGTTGACAAGAATGTGGATCAATGTAAACCGTCATATGTTGCTGGTGAATGAATGCAATTTATAAACAACTTTGAAGTTGTGTTTGTCAATCGTGCTTTTACAAGTTAAACACTGATCTTCTGCGTAATACACCATGTTTATTGTAGGTGTTTACTCAAGAGAAATAAAAGGATATGTCCATACACAGCCTGTACAGAAATGTTTATAACAGTTTATTCAGAATCACCAAAAACTTGCATCCCTCCTAAAGATCATTAAGAGAGAGAGCTTATAGATAAATTATTATTATATAGAATCATATCATCAGCCAAGAGGGATAACTTGACTTCTTTTCTTATATGAATAACCCTGATTTCCTTCTCTTGTCTGATTGCTCTAGCTAGGACTTGGAAGATATAAGTGTAAATATTATCAAAATTCATTATATAAGAACTTAAGGTCTTTGAGTTTTACAATACATTAATGTTATTTAAAAATAAATACTTGTAACTTTAAACTTTATAATCTTATACCTGAAAATTTTTCATGGAAAGGAAAAAAAAATATATATATATATATAATATATTAAAAGTATATGTGAGCAAGAGTATGTATCACAGCATTATTTGCATTCACAAAACCCTGGTAACAAAGTAAATATTTCATGGTAATAAATGGTCACATAAATCATTCTATAATGAAATATGCCTGTGATGAGAAATCAAACCTGAGCCCTATTCCTAAGAGTTCTATGGAAAAGAATTTGGAGAAAAGAGACTTTATTTCACTGAACAGTTACACAAGTTGGAAAGACACATTCTTCAGTGTAAAATGAAGGTGTGTTACAGAGAATAAACAGAAGGTCTGAAGTTTTATAACAAAGTTCCCACACAGGTTCCTAATAAGGTCTGTTTATGCAAATGAAGAATTAAACTTGTTTGGTTTTGATTGGTTAATAAGGCTGAGCTTTGATTGGGCAGGGCAGGTGAACTCTTATCAGTTGATTTCCAAGCCCCAAACAGGAAGTAAGTCTCTGCTCATTTTTTTTTGTTTTTAAACAGGCCATGGGTAGAGAGGAATGGTGGTCAAAGGAGGCTTTCTGCAGTTTATTTTGGCATAGACAACAGGAAATATCTAGGCTTGAATGTGGAAAGGAAAGTCCTATGATTCACTGACATCTTTATGGGAGTATAGAGTATATGACTGCTTTTTCCCTTATCTTTCACCCTTTGGTTCTCTTTTAACCTTGAGCAAGTTAGTTAGACATGGGGAGTCCATATTGTCTTTGTCTCAGGGTCATAATTTATATATATATATATGTAATATGTTATTTACATTATATATACATATGTTATTTACATTATTTGTGTATACATATATAATGTAAATAACAAATATATAATATATAAATGTATAATACATAAATATTTCAATATAAAATAAATGTAAATATATAATATATAAATACATTTTAGCATCCTAAATCTAGTGTGCTTTTTAATACCTAACTTGTTGCAAGAACCTACTGCAAAGTGAAGTATAAAACATTCTGCATTTATCAATTACTACTAAATTCAACAATTTGCTAAACATCACAAAATATACTGGCTCAGGTCTACAACATTGAACTTTGTCTTCCTAGTTATTACTGTAAAATTTATTTTTCTAATGAAAATTATGAAACTGTTCTAATTATGTTTTAATATATATTTTAGAAAATGTGTACTTTCAATTATTCAAAGATGCAACTTAAGAAAGACTTTATTGTTGATTGCTTTATTCTTCAGGTTATTTATATATGCATGTTCAAGAATTACTCAAATTATTATGTAAGACCATTGCTTTATAACTTTTAAAATATCAAAAAGACATAATAAAATCACATTAGGTAAGTTGTTAAAAATGTTAGCATTTCTATTGAAGCCCAACCCAACTTCATTAAATTGACTCATTTAAAATTTTGAAATACCACTGCATAGATATGAATGTGCATTCTATATAATATCATATCTAAATATTAGTGATAAGATATGAAAGACAAGTTACCAAGTAGAAAACTTGAAATTGAGGAGAAAAGAACAATAAGTCCCATGATAACAGAGAGAAGACAAAAAAAAAAATAGCAATCTAGTTTCATGATAGGAGATTTCATTTTCTCCACAAAAACTGTAAAACTTTTGAGAGGTGTAGGATAATAAAATATAAAATTATGGATGAAATAAAGAATTATTGACCTTCTGTGTCAGAAATCCTAATAGGACTGGTCCTATCCAATCTCAGAGAAAATGTGCAGTTAGTAGATTAGAAACAGCAAAGCTACTTGGTTCAAGTGACCCTGTGATTAAATTCAATATAACTTAGAACAGTGACCTAAATGCTGTATCAAGCTCAAGTCTGAATTCTCAAAGGCATATTTTCAAAGTGTTAGAAAAGGAATTGCAAAAGTGGTCTTGGAAATAATAAAATAAGCCTAAAGTATTGAGAATAGGAAGATTACAAAAGAAAAACAACATGGGTACAGTACTTTACAGTGGATGAAGTATTCCTCGGCTTATCTACCAACAATTCATTCTCTGAGTGGTCATCACATATTAATGTCAGCTATAATTAAATTTCATATTAAAGCAGGTTGTCTCTGAAGAATGAATGCGGGTTAGCAATAATTCTTATTGGATCGTAAAGCTCTTCCTTGGGAAACGGAACAAAGAAATTATTCCCTAAAGCTTATCCAAAGGAAAAACCTCACACGTTATATTACGTTGTTAAATAAAACAGTAGGCAGAATTGGGAAACTCAGTAAATGAAACATAGAAATTTCAAAATGTAAAAATATTAACTTTTTATGGAAGGTAAAATTGCATTATGACATGCAACGGTATCTGACTTAACCAGTACCTGGGCAAGCACGTATCTATTAAAATAACTATTGTTGCCACAGAACTAGAAGGGTCAAGTAGAAGTCAGAAAGATTAAAGACAGCTCAGAAGTCCCCTAAATTAGAATTTTATTAACATTTTTCTGAAATACTAAGGTGAGACAATATGCTCACAGAGTTGTATAATCTTATGCATCAATGTATAGATAGACTTAGGATACTTTTCTCTTCAGAATTTTATTTATTTTGGGGGGGGCAGAGTTTCACTCTGTCACCCAGGCTGGAATGCAGTGGCATGCTCACGGCCACCGCAGCCTTGACCTGTTGGGCCCAGGTGATCCTTCTGTTTCAGTCTTCCAAGTAGCTGGAACCACAGGCGTGTGCTACCATGCCTGGTTAATTTTTTTGATTTATTGTAGAGATGAGGTCTTGCCATGTTGCTCAGGCTGGTCTCGAACCCCCGAGCTTAGGCAATCCTCTCGCCTCAGCCTCCCAAAGTGCTGGGGTGACAGGCTGAGTCGTTGCACCCAGCCTACATTTTTTATCTATGATTTTATTCTCTTTATAAGTAGTAAGTAGCAAGTCATAATGGTGTAATTGTATAGATTTTCCTTCCAAAATTCTCAGGTGTTGTCCTTGTTGATTTCTTAGCAAAAAGTAATTATAAAGGGCTGTGTTTATTGAGTCAAATTAGTCATAATTAGTGTGCAAATGGAAAAAAAAAACAAAAAACTTTTTTACAGTTTTAGGGCCCTGTACTTTGTTTTTATCATAGGTGGTTTTATTACGCAGATGATGGACCCTCATATATGTGAAATTTGCTAATGAAAACACATCACTCTATACCATGCCACTGAATGCTCACTATGTGTCAGAAACTACTTTTTGCAATTTCAAAGTGATATCTAATTTTATCTGCATTGCAGTCTTATTGAGTTGGAATGTTTATTAGTCTTGTTCACAGAAGAATAAACTGAAAATGGAGCCTAAGTAAATTATCTAGAGTCACACAGCCATGTCAGAGCAGATCGATGTTATTCTTTCAAAATGCTTTCTATTAAAAAGCACTCACTTTTTTAAAAAGTGCTTGTTGCAATGTCATTTGTATGCCACCTTTATAACTTTGGCCAAATCCATGGATCATCCATGTGGTTATTGATCCAATATTGTTACTTAGGTTGACTCACTTTGTACTCCAAGAAAAGTTAAGTATGGAAATCCTACATCACCATCATACAGCAAAAAGGAGTACATTGATATAAAATAAGGAAAACAACCAGGTGCGGTGGGTAGCGCCCATAATCCCAGCATTTTGGGAGGCCCAGGAGGAAGGATCGCTTGAGCCCAGGAGTTCAAAACAAGCCTAGACAACATAATGAGACCTCATTTCTATTTTTAAAGAAATTGAAAATAATTAGCCAGATAAGGTGGTACACACCTGTAGTCCAAGCTACTAGGGAAGCTGAGACTGGAGGATTGCTTGAGCCCAAGAGTCTGAGGTTGCGATATGCTGTAATCATGCCACTGCTCTCCAGACTGGGCAAAAGAGTAAGACCACAACTCAAAACAAACAAACAAAAACACACAAATAAATTAAATTAAATAAGAAAAACTATAAGGCATAGGCAAATACAATATGTGATTAAATATAAACGTGTAAGATATATTTTTAAAAGTTCATGATAAAGTTATTTATTTATTTAGTTAGTTAGTTACTTTGAGTGAGAGGCTTTCTGTGTCACTCAGCCTGGAGTGCCGTGGCGTAATCATGGTTCACCGTAGCCTCCACTTTTTGGGCTCAGACAATTCTGCTGCCTCAGCCTACCAAGTAGCTAGGATAGAGTTGCACACCACCATGCCTGGATAATCTTTTTATTTTTTATTTTTTGTAGAGATGATGTCGTTCTGTGTTGCCTAGGCTGTTCTTGAACTCCTTGGCTGAAGCAATCCTCCACGCTCAGTCTTCCAAACTGTTGGAATGACAGGCGTGAGCCACCGCACCAGGCCTAAATTAATTTTTTAAATGACTCGCTGTTAGTGTTTTTTATATTGAAAATAAAAATATTCATAATTTTTTTGATAATCTTTACATCACTAATTTAAAAATAATTTGAGCTTTTTAATCATATTAACTTACCGCCTAAGCTGCGTTGCTGAAAATTACAACACGAGAATATTACGATTAAAATATAGAGAAAAGTTTATCTATCCCATGAAAGTGTCTGGAGAGTGCAGGTACACGCCATGTAAAACAGGTGGGGATCATTTTTGGTTCCAAGATGGCTGCTACAGCTGTCACTCAAGCAGCGAGACGTGCATATGCCTTTTAGTACATGCCCTCCAAATGTCCTGCACCAGAATTTTACATTCTAGTGGGCAGAACTTACATTGCAACAAAACCTAGATTGATGACTTCTTCCCAGATAAAACTCAAAAAGGGAAATCTTGTTGTACAGTTATCAGTGCTACTGGTAGTTTAAATAAGATAATTAAAGTCTGCAATTTTGTTATTATCTGGTTAGGACAACTAAAACCTTGCATACATGTTTTCAGATGGGTAAAATATATGAAGATGCCCTCTGTAAGAATATTACACATTGAAAATTATTTCTTAGACATATATTTATGAAGAAAATCCATTCCACCATTTTTTTAAAGAATCTATCTGAATCAGTCTTCTTAACCTGATCTTTTGAATGTGTTTAATTATTTAGATATATCTTCAAAACTGTGGAAAAGAAGTCCTTTCTACTCACAGATGTCATCAGGTTTTGGAAACATTTTAGAATACCTTTTAGAAAGTCTTTCAAGTGGTTTTCCCAAAATGTTCAGAGATTCTTCAGATGAAAATAACCTTATTATTGAGATACTGAAAGAGACTAGCTTAACACAACAAACGTTTGTAAGCTGTGACTTTACACTTTCATTATATTAATTCTCCTTTGGAGAGGGAATATTGAGAGACTGCTTTGTATGGGCACATTTAGAATTTTTCAAATGAGAAACTGTATTTACAAAGTATGCAGACTTTACAGTAAGTTATTCCTATATGTATCATCTTATATCACGTAGGTTTTGCCCAGGGAGAATTGAAGTTCTTTCAATTAGAAAATGTGTATGAAGAATTTAGAATGCTAATGCTAACAGCATTAGTTTGAAAAATGGACATTTGTTGTCACTGCCCAATTTCTTAAACTGAGTGTAAACACTGCTGCAATGGAAAATAGTGTGGAGGATTACTCATAAAATTAAAATTAAAAATACCACAATTTTCAGCAATGTATCCAAAACCTTCTATGTATCCAAAGAATTGAAATCATGATTATTAAGAAACATCTGCATTCTCTGTTTATTGAAGCATTATTCACAATAGCAAAGATGTAAAAACAGCCTAATATCCATCAACAAATGATGTGGCATATGCATATGACTAAGTACTACTTAGTGTTTAAAAAAAAGAAGAAAATTATGCAGTACTCAATAATATGAATGAACCTTCAGGACATTATGTTAAATAAAATAAACCAGTCACAGAAAGTCAAATATTTCATGATTCCACATACATGAGGTATCAAAATAGTCAGATTCATAAAATTAACGAGTGGAATGCTTTTTGTGAAGGATGGGGAAATTGAGGCTCGTTAATCAGTTGCATTGTTTCGGTTAACCAAAACGAATAAACTCTGAGGATTTGCTGTACAACCTAGTGCTTATAATGTATGCCAACAATAATGTACTGTGCACTTAAAATTTTATTTGGAGGGTCAGTGTCAAGTGTTCTTAAACACAATAAATTAATATTTTTTAAAAAGGAGAAAAAGTAATAAGAAAATAAGGAAAGAAAATAAGATTCAAGAATGCTAAGTACTGTACCGAATTTAAAATTTAGAAATATGTATCTGTTTAATTGAGAACAATTATATAAATGGAATAGAAAACACACACACATATATATATATATATACTACTATAAAAAATTAGATGTACTGAATGTCCATTTATTCACCTATCCTTTCATTATAATGTTCCATAATACTTATCTATCACCTATTAGATAGGGTTGAGTTACATAGCAGAAATGCAATAAAAATCTAAACAAGAAAGAGTTCCTGGACTGAAAAATGGTAGTCTTATATGGATGAGTAATATTGATGAAGTAAGCACAATATCTTATGTGAAATTACATTGTGACAGCTGCAAAGAAAATAATAGCCAGTGGTTGCGTATGGGACTGCATTGTTTCAAGGAAAAATGGACTTAGTTAGGCAAGACAAGAGAGCATTCTTTATTGAGTGTTGAATGAGGTTAGACATGAAGAATAAGAGAAATAACGAATTGAAGAAGAGAAATGAGAACACCTCAGACATAATAGTCGAAACAAATTCTCTACCCCAGAAAGAATTTTAATTAAAGTAAATGACTAAACAACAGGTTCTATTGGACAAATTTGAACCAACCATTGGGTGAGATAGATGATTCTCACTAGTTAAGCTTTGGCAATCATGAGTGTAGGAGCAAGACCATGGGAATTTCATAAATGCTATAATACTGAAAAACATAGCTTTGCCATGGAAAATATTGGTATGTCAAGAAAGTTTTTAAAAATAAGGAGAAATATAGGCTGCCTGGGCAACTATTCATTCATCACTTGATTTCCTCACGTCGGTGTAAAGTTGGATATTTCTCTCTTCATGCTCCCTGACCACTTAGGATTTTCTGTAATACTTGCTTATTGCTAAAATTACTGGCCTACTGGTTTGTCTCTTAAACCAAACTGTGGATTTCTCATGTGTGGAAAACTTATTTGCTTCATTTTTCTTAATTTCAAATATGTTTATGCGTATGATAGATAAACATTTAATTTTAATGAAAGATAATTATTGAAAAAAAAGTGCAAAATGAGGTAAGACTGGCAAAATCAAATGACAATCATATACTTAGAAAACCTAGGAAGAAAGTTCTCAAGAACCTTCAGATTATGATTATAATCTGAATTTAAAAGTGTCTTAATGTATTATACCTTGTTTATACTCTACCAACTAATTGGAATTCATGATAATTGCCTTAGAAAAAAGTTTTTTCTTACTTAAAAGATGTAGCAAAAAGTGCTTTCTTCCTGAATTCTCATGTAATCTTTTCACTTTGTTTCCCAAATTATTTGAAGATGTACTACGAGGATATATAAGTACTTTGTATTGGGAAGTCCTGTTTACAATCAATATAATGCATGTCCCATGTACAACCTAAGCAAAATTCTCACTTAGTAAAATAAAAGAAGAAAGTACAACTAGACACATAGTCTTTTTTCCTAAGTATAAAAGATTATAATTAAGTTCTATGAAGTCAATTTAATACATTCATATAATACAGAATAAAATGAGATGTGTCATAAAACTTGTAATCTAAGTAATCAAAAAAGACAACTATGAGGAGGTGACATTGAGCTGAAACCTGATTACAAGAAAGATTCAGTCAGTCCAATATGTGGTGTGGAAAATAAAAATATTGCAAGTTGAAAGAATAAGTGAAGCCCTAAGCTGAGGATAGAAGAATAATGCCTATTGTCAGTTAGACAAAGGTTCAGCACAATTAGAAATTTATGAAGGAGAAAGATGACACAGAAAGATTCGGTTAAGAAGGTGATCTTGGATCATGTCATACCAGGCTTTGTAAGGTGTGGCTTGGGGTGGAGGTTTTAGATTTTAATATCACAATAATGGGAAGGCATTAGAGGGCTTCGATTAGGGAAATATCATGGTATTATTTTTTACTTAACCCTATCTGTCAGGCTTGTTTTTAGAGATAAACAAAGATTGGATATTATGGAACAATTAGCAGAGGGAAGTATATCTGTCAGAGAAGATGAAAAGGCAGCCCCGGAAAGTGGTAATGGCGGCATGAATTAAAGTTGTAGCAAAAGCAGTAATGAGAAAACTTTGAATTAGGGGATATATTTAACCAATAGGACCAGTAAGTCTTTTAGATTAATTTGATATAATTTATTATGAGGGTGGGTGGGAATAATCAAGGATGATTTCTAAGTCCTGGGAACTGGGTAGATAAATCTAGCATTTACTAAAATGAGGAAGAATTGGGTGGAAGCAAATTTGGGGGTGGGATGGAGAAGATCAATAATTACATTTAGATCATATTAAATTTAATATGCCTTTTAGACAGCCACATGGAGATTACCGGTTGGCAGTTGTAAATGAGTCTGGCACCCAAGTCAATATCTCTGTTGAAAAGAGAGACTCTGGGGTTAATATATATGAAACTGACATATTAATTCAGAGGACACATGAGCTCTAGTAGAGAGAAAATGTAGATTTAAAAATAAAGATGGTGATTTAACCACACCAGGGCTACTAAGGTGAAGAGTAGATGAAAATTGAAAATAAGTCATGGGCATTGATGAGTTTGGTATGAGAGTTTTCAGTGAAATTATGAGAAGAAGAGCCTATTTGGAAAACCTGGAAAGAGAATACAAGAAACTACTTGAAGACAGATGACTTTTTTCTCTTTCAGAAAAACTGATGTTATGAGGGGTAAATAAATGGGATCAATGATATGAATGAAAGCTTTCTTTACTTAGTAAATCGGATACAATTAAGTGTATTCACAATTCAAGTAAAATTGTATATAAAATGACTGCTATAATACAGACAAAAATTAAATACTTGGGAGGGAAAATTACAATAATTGTGAAGCCAAGTTATTTATTTACTTTAAAATAATGAAGAGGAATTACGGATGAGTTTAGCCTGACTTAAGTTACTTTCAACTTAACCCTGCATGAAACCAAAGCTATTTTTCCAGATTTCTCTATATAAAAACAAGTCACCCTTCATATTTTATGACTAGATTGCCTTATTCATAATCAATTTTCTTTATCCTATCACTGAAATTATACTTTTTAGCTCACTATTGTAATTTTAGATGGTTGATAGTCAAAAGATATTCATATGTAATTTGAGATAAAACCTTGAGACAAAAAAAAATCCTGATGATGACAAAGAGAAGGGATACCTTTTATAAATGAACTTCTTGAACAATTGAGATGTGAAGGGTTTAGCTACAAATGTTAGAAACGTGGGATCAATGAACAATTGCTCTGTGAATGGCAGGACCTAGACAAATCTATTCAAGTATAGATATTCAATGAGTCTTTCAACTTCTTCCTTACATGTAGTTATAGAAGTATGCTGAAGAGACAGTTAAAAAAATGGAAAGACTTTTGTTCACTTGAATATTCAGTGTCTTAGAAACTGTATGATTTACACTAGGGTCTCTACTAAGAATATTGCATATGTGGCATGAGTTTTAGTTAGAAAATTTGTGAATGAACATGACTGAAAAAATAAACATCATTGTTTTTGACCTTCGCATACTGCAAAATGGTATGGCTTGCCCTAATGAACCTTGACTGAGCTACATGTTAGCCATTTTGACAGAAGTCTTCAGCTTCCTAAGCAGGGCCGTGTTTGCTTGGTTGAATCAGTTCCCAGGTTTTGACGTAAGATGAGGACAGCAGCTGAAGGCAAACTCTGTCTAACAGGAGAACAATTGGCTGGTGATGTCATCCCCTCCCTCCTGTATTAGCTGCCCTAGACTCTTATCTGCCATCAACGGACTCACAGGAAAGCACAATATTGCGGTACTAGAAAACTGGAAGATATATTCCAAGAGAGAAATACTTTGCATCCTTGATTCAGCTTCCCATAGCATTTCACCTTTGTAAATGCTGAAAGCATAAATTATGTAGGTTAGACAGGAGTTCTATAATTCAACCTTCATCTATTATGAGATTTAACCGCTTAATTTTACATAATGCCTTTTCATTTTATATTTGATTTTTGTTTGTGTTTTACAAAGACACATGAGTGTCCTGTGTGGCAATTGTTGGAAATGAGGTAGGTTTTAGAAGAGAAAAATTCCAGGCTTAGGCCTACAGTAAATTCTGATGAACTAAGTAATGAAGGATTATAGTCTTCTGAGTCATTTCTCTGTATAAAAACAAGCAACCCTTCATATTTTATGACTATATTGCCTCATTCATAATCAATTTTCTTTATCCTATCACTGAAATTATACTTTTTAGCTCACTATTATAATTTTAGATGGCTGATAATCAAAAGATATTCATACGTTATTTGGGATAAAACTTTGAGCCAAAAAAAAAATCCTGATGATACCAAAGAGAAGGGATATCTTTTATAGATGAACTCCTTGAACAATTGAGATGTGAAGGGCTTAGCTACAAATGTTAGAAACGTGGGATCAGAAAGGCATACACACATACACACACACACACACACACACACACACACACACACACACGTCATTACAATAAAAGGTTGCTTTTAGTTTGCTTGTTTTCTGAGTCGAAGTCTCACTCTGTCACCTCACTCAGTGGCACGACCATAACTCACTGCAGCCTCCACCTCCTGGGCTCAGGTGATCCTTCTGCCTCAGTCTCCTTAGTAGAGATTACAGGTATGTGTCATCATGTCCAGCTAATTTTTTGATTTTTGTAGAGACAAAATCTTCCTATGCTGCCCAGGCTGGTCTCAAACTCCTAGCCCCAAGCAATCCTCTTGCTTCGGCCTCCCAAAGTGCTGGGATTACAGGTGTAAGCCACTGTACTTGGTGAAAGCTGGATTTTAATGAATTTCTTTATGGACTAGTAATCCACTTTATTCTATACTATTGTTTAAAATTAAAAACACATCTAAAACCCTAGTCATTTTATTAAAAAGTGTATTGATTATTTAATATTAATATTGGAATCTCATTAAATTGTAACTACATTATTTAATAAGTAATTTTCAATAAAAAATCTCAAGGAGCAAATATCTTGACAGAATTTATTACCTAGAGAAGGAGAAACTGAATAGTTTGTGAGAATCTAATAATGAGGACAGATAATGTTCTAGTCAGCCAAGATCTTAACTATACAAAAAGTAAACAAAAAGTAGCCATGTGTATTGGCACATACCTGCAGTCCCAGCAACTTGGAAGGCTCGCCTGAGCCTAGGAGATCAAAACTACAGTGAATAATTATTGTGACACTGCACTTCAGCCTGGGTGACAGAGTGAGACCTAACAGTCCCTCCAAAAAGTATACATATATGACATTAAATTATGAGTGTATGTAGTAGAGAAGAAGATGAATATACGAATTTGAGAACATTTTATCAACTACTTTTGAAAGTTTTCGTAAGATAAAAAATAATACAAGGCAGAGAGGAAGATATTATGAGTAAATATAGTTATTGTCTTAAATGTCTTATGTAATAAATTGCTTAACTGATTTCAAAAGGAAAATGTTCAGTTGTGGCTTTTAAAAGTTGAGATAGCCAAAAAATGGTCAGTGAAGTTCAAGGAGGGTTTATGACATAAAACCTTTATCTTATAGAAGAATCTAGACTAGATTACTAAATTTAAATATTTCTTTTTTCTTTTAATACACAATATTTTTTATTGTGATATTGAGGGTACATTTAAGGGTTAGGTACACAAATATGTCTCGTTTAGGCACCCTTGTTGATAAGAAGTGTCCCCCCATCCCCAGACAGGTATTTACTGCCATTAATCCCTTCGCAGCAACCTGGATGGAACTAGAGTCTATAATACTGAGTGAC